>CM019152.1:54124881-54392335 GCA_009733165.1 Naja naja
GAGGACCCGCCTCACCGCTTTTCATTCTAGGACTGTCATCCCAAATAAATAAAATAAATAAATAAATTTATAAATAAATAAATGAAGTAGACCAATACTTGAATACACTCATCAGTTAACCGCATTAACTGATAATACAGAGAAATCCAGAAATATTTCACAAAAGAGTCTCCATACTCATTGCAGAATACTTATGCCACCAGACCTAGACCTCTCTGTGGTTTCCAAACCCCAAAACTTTAACCTTAGACTGTCTACTATTGACCTCACCTTTCCTAAGAGGTCTGTAGGGGGCGTGCATAAGCGCACCAAAGTGCCTACCGTCCCTGTCCTATTCTTTTTTATTCGTATCCTTTTCATGTATTCATAATCATGCTTATACTTATACCTGTTATCTTACAATCGCTTGACCAAATAAATCAATAAATAAAATAAATAAATAAATAAAGTAGGAACGCCTCCCCAAATCCATCCCCAACGATCGTTAAGGAGGGGATCAGCAGCAGCTCGCAGCGCAAAACGAAAGGAAGGGAGGCGCGTTACGCAGCGCAGGGGGGAGTCTCCGTTCGGAGTTCCAGGAGGGGCGCGGCGGGGGTCCTCCCAGTCTCCGCTGCTCTCCCATTGGCGGGCGGCGGAGAGGCGGGGCCGCCAAGCCGGGAACACCGGCTGAGCCCAGCCCAGGCGAGTCGAGCAGAGCCGGGCTCGCCTGCCTTTTTCTCCCCGAAAGAAAAGACCCAACTCCAACCAAGTTTCCCAATTCCAGGGGCGGCTCGGTCCGCGCCGTCCAGCCCCAGCCGAACTAAGGTGAGCCAGGTGGAGGCGCTTTCCAGGTGTGTTTCCAGGTGTGTTTCCGCGGGCGTGGCCAGGCGACGGAGGAAGAGGGGCGGTGGTGCTGGTGGGGGAGAAGCCGGGGAGCAGAAGCCGCTTTCCCACCTGCAAACTCGCCGCTTCCAGTGGCCGATCGGATCTCCGCGTCCTCGGCGGCTTTCCCGACAACTTATGTGGAAACTTGCTCTCCCAAGCTGCCTTCCCCAAGCTGGCGCTCGCCGGATGCATTTCAGGGATCCTTTCTACAGTATCCCAACTAGAGAAATGCATTCAAACGCTTGGAGCCTTTTCCAGAAGAAGCTTTGGACTGCCACCTGTCAGAAAATGGTGTAGTAGAGCTCCTGCTTGGGCAGGGGGTTGGACTAGATGACCCACAAGGTCCCTTCCAACTCTTGTTAATCTAAAGTGGCCTTCCCTGGGTCGAGCTGGCTCAGAGCGATGGGAGTTGGGAGTATTGGAGATGATGGGATCGCTCCGGGTTGAAGGGTACGCGGAGCGGTTTCCGCGCCTCGGAAGGGGTTTCGACGGGACGGTAAACCACGGTTTGCCAGGAAAAGTGTGTATTGACTTGGGGCCGGGTTTCATATGACTCCGGGAATCCAGAAAGACACCACCCTGGGCCGGGGACTTGTAAGAGACTCCGGTTCTTAAACTGGATGCGGCGCGCAATTTTCTAACCGGGGATACGTTGACGGCTTTCAGTTTTTAAATAGCTGTAATTTTGCGCACAGTCTGTTTTTGTTTTGTTTTGTTTAGCATATATATATATTTTATTGTTTACATATAAATATACTGAATACAGTCTAATTGGCCACGGCATTCCAATTGCCATAAAACAGAAGTAAAAACAGAATAACATATTTGCAAATTTATATATATACGAATGTTTGTACAGAAATTTCTGACCATCATGTAATGTGTCAGCTCCTCTATCATTCTAATACTTACATTCTTCTATCAATAATACAAATAGTGTCTCTTTGCAGGTCCCCCTCACCTCATTCTTTTGCTTTCCAATTTCTACCTCCTGTTTCTAACCATTGATAAAATCTATTCCGTGTTGAATAGTATTCGATATCTCCTTTATCTCTTATTTTTAGTGTTAGTCTGTCCATTTCTGCACAGTCTAGTATCTTCCTTATCGTCTCATACTCTAATGGGATGTTTTTGTTCTTCCACTGCTGCGCATATACAATTCTTGCTGCAGTCAAAACATGTAATCAATCTATCTATCTATCTATCTATCTATCTATCTATCTATCTATCTATCTATCTATGCAAAATACCCCTCACGCATCATCACAAAATCTCCAGAACCGTAAAGCCTACAAACTTGGAATTTGCCACATACGTTCCTCTTGGCTTCTAGGTGCTCACTAAGAAAGGATTTTTCGAAATGACCATCAGAGCATTAGTATTTTGTATATTATTATTAACACGCTCTGATGCTAAGGAGTTCTCCCCACCTGAAAAGAAATTTCTTCCAAATGCAAAACACAAGCAGAGGAGAGGAGTTTCAGTTTTAGTTTGACAGCACCAAGCAGCTTTAGTACAGAACAGTTGAGCTAAGCCACGCCCAGGCTCATTGCTGTCTCCTTCTTGCTCACACAGCAAATACTGTTTCAATTTCCAAACAGCCCTCAACTCCCTCACACATTGACAGGATGCTAGCCAGATGAATACCGATGGATGCTGGTAGGCAGAGGCATATTTCCCCACTTCTTTTCCTCCCCAAAAACTAAGCCAGATCACATACTTTCCTCTGATGTGACACCTAGTAAAAACAGTCCTGGTTTGAAATCTATATGTTGTTTGGTCATTTTTTCTAGCCACGTATGTATTTGAGTCCAAAATTTCCTTGCCTTTAAGCAGGTCCACCACATGTGGTAATATGTACCAGGTAATTGTTGACATTTCCAACAGGTTGGGGACTTATTTTATACATTTTAGCTAATCCCACCTGGGGCAGATGCCACCTATAGAACATTAGCGCACAGGCTGGTTTTTAAAAGCTGCTTTGGAGGTTCTTTGAAATGGGTTTTGGACGGACTGGGTTTTCTGAAGGGTTGCTGGTAATTTATTATCGATTTGTTGGATTTATATTCCATTTTTTGTATGGAACATGAAGGGAGGTGGGATTCCTTGTTTTAAAAATCTCAGTCCAACCCTAAGAGAGTGATTGAGTCAAATTACTTGGGATCCTCTCTAAACACCTTCTCTGCTACAGGTAGTCCTCGAACCTATGTCCACCCTTGAGCTCAGCATTTCTAAATGAGACAGATGTTAAGTGTGTTTTGCCCCACTTTGTGACCTTTCTGGCTACTGTTGTTAAGTGAATCACGATGGTGGTGAAGTTAGTATACATGGTTGTTGAGTGAATTCAGCTTCCCCGTTGCTTGCCAGAAGGTTTGCAAAGGTGATTGCATGACCCCAGGATTCTGCGACCGTCATAAATGTGAGTCAGTTGCCAGGTGTCTGAATTTTGATCATGTGAGCATAGAATCAGAATCGGAATAGAGCTGGAAGGGACCTTGAAGGTCTTCTAGCCTAGCCTGTGATGACCCAGGGTGGGATACAAAACAAACACAGTCACAGAAAACAAATGAAGCCCCTTTTATTCCTTCAGTTTGCTTCCAAGCTCTGAATATTCTTGACGGAAGCCAAAAAAAACTCCCACACAAACAGTTACAAGAAGAAGGGAAAAAGCAGCACAAACCAGGCAAGATAAGGGCTGGAGGGCATCCACAGATAACACACACTGGGGAGGACGCCAAACTCAGAGAGGAACCATAAACTAGAGATATTTCCATGCTTTGTTTCCAGCGTTTGCCTGTACGCAGGTCTGTCCTCTTATTCAGTTGTCACAGCTGCAGCCCATGAAGAGGATCAAGGCCCTCTCCTCCTGAGTAGACCATGTCTCTCCCTTATCCTCCCCTCCCTGCGTGCCCTAGGATGGATAGGGGATGGGCCTGGGTCCTCCTCTGACTGGTCAGCCGGCCTCTGCCCTTCCCCAGCCTTCTCCACAACCTCCGGAGCTACACTTCCACTCCCTGTCGGCTGTTCCTCCTCTCCCTCAGAGTCTGTCTCCACCAGGAGCATGACACAGCCCCTGCTCATGTAGCAGACCCTATACCATTTCAGACAGGTGACTGTCCAGTCTCTTCTTAAAAACCTCCAGTGATGAAGCATCCACAGCTTCTAAAGGCCAGCTGTTACACTGGTTAATTGTCCTCACTGTTAGGAGTGAAATTAATTTCTCCTTAATTCCAGGTTGCTTCTCTGCTTGATTAGTTTCCATCCATTGTTCCTTGTCCTGCCCTCTGGTGCTTTGGAAAATAAGTTGTCCCCGTGCTCTTTATGGCAGCCCCTCAAATGCTGGGATACTGCTATTTATTTATTTATTTATTTGATTTGTCAATCGCTTACAAAATAATAGGTATAAGTATAAACATGAGTAAGAATACAGGAAATAGGTACGAATAAACTGGGGCAATAGGACAGGGATGGTAGGCATGATAGTGCACGCTTATGCACGCCCCTTACAGACCTCTTAGGAATGGGGTGAGGTCGATAGTGGATAGTTCGAGGTTAAAGGAGTGGGGGTTAGAGGATGTATCATGTCTCCCCTAGTCCTTCTTTTCTTTAGAGTAGCCAAACCCAAACCCTGCAACCTTCTTGATATGTATTTGTCTCCAGGCCCTTAAATATCTTAGTTGCTCTTCTCTGAACGTTTTACAAAGTGTCAACATCTTTTTTTTTTAAATGTAGTGACCAAAACTGGATGCAGTATTCCTGATGTAGTCTTACCATGGATTTATAAAGCGATAATAATGGTCATGTCATTTTTTTTCAATACTATTTTCAAACAGTCACTAAAGGAATAGTTGTAAGTCCAGGATTACCTGTACAGCACCCTGCACTAACTGGAATAATATTATTAATCTATTAATTATTGGTGTGTAGTTTTTTTTGTTTTTGTTTTAACCATGACATGTTTCTGTCCTGGATTTCCCGAAACAACTTTGAAAACAAGCTGGGGCATTGAATAAACCTCTCAGAAGGCAGAGCTTTGGTACTGTTGGCCAAAAAGAACCCTCCATGGGGGCATCTCCAGGATGAGAATCTGAAGAAAGTATGTTTTGTCCCCTTCCCTGCCTGAGCAGCGGGTTGGACTAGAAGATCTCAAAGGTCCCTTCTGATTCTGTTCTTCTGAATCATGCCAGGGTAGTTGACAAACTCAGTTTTCGTCCACTGTCTAAATAAATAAATGCAGGTAGTCCTCGACTTGCAGCAGTTCATTTAGTGACAGTTCAAAGTTACAAGGGCACTGAAAAATGTTATTTATGACAGTTTTTCACAGTTACGACTTCTGCAGCATCCCCATAATCGAACAACCAGGTTACGAACTTATCAACTGCAGTGATTCACTTAACAGCTGTGGCAAGAAAGTTCGTAAAACGGGGCAAAACTCACTTGACAACAAAAATGTTGGGCTCCATTGTGATCGTAACTTGAGGACTACCTGTACAGGTAATCCTCAAATGACGATCACAATGGAGCTCAACATTTTCTGTTAATAAGCGAGACAGTTGCTAAGTGAATTTCATCCCGTTTTGTGACCTTTCTTGCCACCGTTGTTAAGTGAATCACTGCAGTTCATGGTTGTAAAGTAAATCCCCATCTATTTTATTTAGTGTTTGGCTTCCTCATTTGCTTCTCAGAAAGTGACAACAGGTGATCACATGGCCCCAGGACACTGCAACTGTCATAAATATGAGTGAGTTGCCGAATGTCTGAATTTTGATCATGTTACTATGGGGATGCTGCAACGGTCATAAGTGTGAAAAACGGTCATAAATCACTCTTTTCATTCCCATTGTAACTTTGCTTACTAGAGGAATGGTTCAGTGGTGGGATTCAAATTTTTTTACTACCAGTTCTGTGGCCGTGGCTTGGTGGGCGTGGCAGGGGATGATACTGTAAAATCCCCAGTCAGAGGTGGCATTTGACAGTTCTCCGAAGTACTCAAAATTTCCACTACCGGTTCTCCAGAACTGGTCAGAACCTGCTGAATGCCACCTCTGGAATGGTTGCAAGTTGAGGACTATCTGCATGCAGTTCAGAGACTAACAGATTTAACTGGGATTTTTTTAAATTAGCATTTTCAAAGGTGTAATAAGATAGGGAACAATATTAGAGAGTGCAGAAATGGATAGGCTTTCAATGGAAATGAAGGAGAGATAAAAGACAGAGTACTACGAAATTTAGAATTTATGGTATAATTGGCTGCAAGGTAGACATAAAATAGAGAGAGGAAATGAAAGGTTATGGTGTGATAAAATAATTGGTATGAATAGGCATAACTATGTATACTTACGTAGAAATATGTGAATAACCACATAAATATATGAAAATATGACATAAATCAAATGTAAAATAATTGTAATAATATTTAGTAATATTCTATATACTTAAGAATATTTCAAAGTGAGTGAACACTACTACAAATATGCTGCAATGAATGGAAATATGTTTTTTAATTGTTTTTTAATTGTAGAATTTGTCTATTAAAATATATATATATATGGAACAATACAAGGAAAATATATATAAAATGTTTTGATAGGTGGCACTTACCACTGGCAAGGTTAGCAAAGATGTTTAAAAACATGTCCGCCAGATGTTGGAAATGTAATCAGACACCGGGTATATATTCTCACCTGTGATGGACATGTGCAAAAGCAAAGAAATATTGGACAGAAATACATACATGGTTAGAAAAGATGTTAAAGTTACATATAGATTATAACCCAGAACTATTTCTGTTAGGTATAGTACCAGAAAAGTATGAATAAGGGCACATATATTTAATATTACATGTTTTAACAGCAGCAAGAATTGTATTTGCACAGTACTGGAAAAATGAGGGAACACCTACAGAAGAAGGTGTAATTTAAAAAAATACTACGATTGTGCAGAAATGGATAGATAAAAGAAAAAAAAGATGCAGGGTATTTTCGAACATGGGACTTGTTCTACAAATGGTTGGATAATAGAAGTAGAAATTAGGAGCTGAGAAATTATTATTATGTAAGCAAATGGATCTAGACAATACACTGTTCACAAAGCACTTGTGTATGTAAACTGAAAATGTATACAATAACTGTTTAAAAAAAGATAGGGAACAAAACAGCCACAAGAATATATACATACTAAACAGCATTTCTCCCCTCCCGCTTCAGATTGGACATTGGAAATGCGAGGTTTGGGCATATCTAAACATATCTAAACTCTGACGCGGTGGCTCAGTAGCTAAGACGCTGAGCTTGTCGATCAGAAAGGTCGGCAGTTTGGCAGTTCGAATCCCTAGTGCCATGTAACGGAGTGAGCTCCCGTTACTTGTCCCAGCTTCTGCAAAACCTAGTAGTTCGAAAGCATGTAAAAATGCGAGTAGAAAAATAGGGACCCCTTTGGTGGGAAGGTAACAGTGTTCTGTGCATCTTTGGCGTTTAGTCATGCCGGCCACATGATCACGGAGATGTCTTCAGACAGCACTGGCTCTTCAGCTTCGTAACAGAGATGAGCACTGCCCCCTAGAGCCAGAAACGACTAGCACGTATGCGCGAGGGGAACCTGTACCTTTCTTTAAACTCTGACAAGATTTCTAGAAGTTTTGTATTCATGTTTGAAATACAAAGCAGCTCATTTTGGATGGGATCGCGGTAAACTTTCCAGCACGTGAGTCCATATACATAAGTGTTGGGAAGAGGCTTCAATGATGTCACGTCACAACTTTGGGATTCTGATTTCTTTTGTTGTCCAAATGATGGTGACGTGCTTATGATGTCACAATGTTAAAGAATTCCAAGTCTACCTGGGCTTAAAAGTATAAATTTTGGGCTACTTTCAAGAGTTGCTGGTCTAGAACTAGGCTCTCAGTTGTGGTCGTAAGTTGAGGATTACCTGTAGTCCAGGTAATTTTACGCGGTATCCCCATTTCCCTTTCTTAAATCCAGATATGCTTGGCCTTGCAATCAGTAACATGTTGACAGTTCAGTTTATGAGATTTGTCCTACAAGTCTCACAAAATGGTAAAAAAAGGAGATAACAAGGGGGAAATACATACCATTTTACTCACCTTGCAGGAATGGAGACAACTTTGAACGAAGTCCGTGAGACATGTGTGTTCTTGCTGTTGCTTCTGGGAATGGCATTTGAGTCAGAAAATTAACACCGGGTCTTATCAAACATAGGACATGTTCTTCAGAGAATGTCCAGGAACACCTGCTACTTGGACATCGAATATAGATTCCTTTCCTTTCTTTCTCTTCTTTTAGATTTGTTTAATTTTAGGGTGAGGGGAGGAGACAGGGAAACCTGGCTTGTTGCAAAGAAGAATTTTATGTTTCTGGCATTATTCCTGATCTGAATGGGGTTCAGCTTCACCTTTTTTTTTTTAATTACATTTATATGCTGCCCTTCTCCGGAGACTCAGGGCGGCTTACAATTTTTGGGATACAACCCAATGTGCTCAGCAATAGCCTTCATTCCATTGTATATGCCTGCTTATTACTGAGCGGCATTTTTACAAAGTCAGCTTATTGCCCCCAACAATCTTGGGTCCTCAATTTACCTACCCTGAGAGGATGGAAGGCTGAGTCAACCTTGAGCCTGGTGGGATTCGAGCCTACAGCAGTTGTAGGCAGCTGGAACTTAAGTGCAGGCAATTAACAGCCTGAGCCACCAAGGCCCTATGAACCTTAGATCAGGGTTCTCCACACCTTGGCAACTTTAAGACTTGTGGACTTCAACTCCCAGAATTCCTCTGCCAGGTCTGATTTGAGGTCCACGAGTCTTAAAGTTAAAGCTAAATTTGGAGACCCCACCTGGTCTTATAAATCAGGAGGTTCTCTTTGGCGCTGGACAGCTCCGTTACATAATTGATGGGAGGAAATCTTGGCTTTTACAGGTGGCCCTTGAGTTATGACCATCATGGAAAAGTTCCATGATGGTCATGATGTCTATAAAATGGATTATCACATAACCGGACCTGATTTTATGATCTTATTTATTTATTTATGTTTAATTTTAATTATAAGAATACAACACGGTGTAGCCGTTCTGCCGTTATAATTGTTATACATTTATAAATGTTACTTCACCATTTACAATCCTCTTGTTTGATACATTGATTACTAATTATTCTAATCATCATAGCTACTTATGTTCCGACCTTGCCTTTTTCTATGCAACCACTGATAGAATTTATTCCATGTTTCATAATACTCAGATTCCCCCTTATTTTTTAATTCTAGAGTTAACCTGTCCGATTCTGCACAGGGTCATAATTTTCCTTATTATCTCTGTTTCTGGTGGTATGTTTTTCGTCTTCCAATATTGAGCATATATTATTCTAGCCGTCGTCAACACATGTACTATTAGATAAATTAAATCCTTCCTATATCCTTCTGGTATTATTCCTAGAAGAAAAAATTCCGGCTTAAATGGAATACACTCTCCCACCATTTGTTCCACCCATGTCTGGATCAGTCTCCAATACTTTTTTGCAGCATTGCAGGTCCACCACATGTGAAAACACGTGCCTGATAATTCTTTGCACTTCCAACAATTTGGAGATAGACTTTTGAACATTTTGGAAAGCCTTGCTGGAAGATGCCACCTGTAAAATGCCACCTTGCTGGAAGATGCCACCTGTAAAACATAAAGGTTTTCCTTGTATGCCGTGGCCAGTGTTATTTTCTTATTGATGGTCCAAAGCTCTTGCCATTTAGCCAATTTTTTTTGTGGCGGTCATTCAGCAAATGCCACAGTAGATAAGTAAATCCATTGTTTGTTATATGGAGGTTTTTGCCGGAAACTGGTTATATAAAGGAAGGTTTCTGGAAAAAATGTCGTAAATCACAGCCAGGTAACCCTGACAGGGACTTGGATAGAGTCAAGAGCCAACCTTAAGCAGAGGCCATTTCAAAGGTTATGAATTCCTTTTCAGGGTTGAACCTCTCTTGTCAGTCACTCCTGCCATTGGAAGGAGAAGCAAAACTCTGCAAAACTTGTCTAGCAGTAAGTAAACAGTGAGCAAACATGCTACTGGTGAAAGGAGGAAGCTGTTGCAAGATTATAATTCCCTTTACAATGAAAACAGGTCAGCAAATTAAGAGAAAGGTGATTTGGTTATTTTGCAGTTTTTGTCTAAAGCTGTTGATTCATCCTGTGGTCCTTAATGAGACATAAAGAGAAGTTCCTCCTACTCTGGCTGTCCCAAGGCAGGTTACAAATGTATTAAATTGAAATAATCCAGATTGTTTTGCAAGAGTTAACATAACAATACAAGAGCACACAATAGATACAAACTTTTTTAATGGTTTATTTATATATTTTCCTTAATATACAGAAGTGCTTTATGAACAGCGTATTGTCTGGGTTAATTTGTTTACATTATATAATATATAATAATATATTAAACATAAAACATACGTAATAGTATTTTTCCAATTTCCAATTGCTACTTCTGTTGCCTAACCGTTGATAGAATAAATCCCATGTTTGAAAATATTCTGTATCTTCTTCATCTTTTATTGTTAATGTCAACCTATCCATTTCTGCACAATCTAGTATTTTTTTTAATTATATCGTCTTCTATGGGTAATTCCTTGTTTTTCCAGTGTAGTCCATACACAATTCTTGCTGCCGTCAAGACATGTAATATTAAATATATATTCCCTTTATTGTATTTTTATGGTATTATACCTAACAGAAACATTTCTGGCTTATAGTCTATGTGTTGCTTTAACATTTTTTTCTAACCATGTATGTCTTTTCATCCAATATTTTTTTGCCTTTGCATGTGTCCCCCACATATGATAATATGTGCCCGGTGTCTGGTTACATTTCCAACATTTGGCGGACATGGTTTAGTATTGACAATCTGAATATAAATACATTGTTGGCTCTCTCTGACAATAGTTAACAATGGACTCTTTGGTACAGTCCTTCCCGCTCAATTGGAATATCTATATACAGTGAGATGGGAGAATCTGATTAATGCACTATTAATTACATGAATACACCCTCTCCACAAATTAAAATCCCTTTGGCGCATTACATTCAGCCACAGTTTTAATCTTGGTTTATTCACTAAGTCCACAGTTAACTAGGGTTGCATGCATCTCATCTAAGCCAATAGAATAGAATGGAACGGAATGGAACAGAACAGAAGAGAACAACAGAATTGGAAGGGACCCTGGAGGTCTTCTAGCCCAACCCTCTGCTCAAGCAGGAGACCCTATACAATTCCAGACAAAGGGGTGTCCAATCTCTTGAAAACCTCCAGTGATGGAGCACCCACAACATCTGAAGGCAAGATGTTCCACTGATTAATTGTTCTAACTGTCAGGAAATTTCTCCTTAATTCTAGGTTGTTTCTCTCCTTGATGTGTTTCCACCCATTGCTTCTTGTCCTGCCCTCAGGTGCTTTGGAGAATAGCTTGACCCCCTCTTCTTCATGGCAGCCCCTGAGAGGTTGGAAGACTGCCATCATGTCTCCCCTAGTCCTTCTTTTCATCAAACTAGACCATTGTAATGGTACGTGGGAATGACTGGGAGATAGGAGGAAGAGCTAGATAATGGTCTGGTGAATAAAATTTGATTTCTGAAACATTTCTTTATAGGAAGGGAGGGAGGGGGGAAGGGAAGGGAAGGTTTTCAGCCTTGCAAGAGTCTGTTACCATAACCATAATGGTAGTTTTAGGATGCATGACTGGACTGCATGCTTCCTCTGGATTACTTCAAAGGGCTCCCTTTGAGAGCCTTAAACTAAGATTTATCCAATATCGAATACCGGCCGCCCTGTGCGAGCTCATAGGCAAGGACTCCTCGGGGTCCCGTCGGCGGGTCAGTGCCGACTGGTAATTCCCCGACGACGAGCCTTCTCTGTCGCGGCCCCTGACCTCTGGAACCAACTACCTTTGGAGCTCCGCCTGGCCCCTGACCTCCGCACCTTTCGCCGTGAACTAAAGACCTGGTTATTTGACCAACCCAGGCTGTGACCCCCGGGTGAGGGATGGTTTTTTAAAGGTTTTATAGTGCTTATATTTGGACTTATAACTCAATTTAATTGTTTTTTAAGTATTTATTGTCTTATGTTTTAGTTGTGAGCTGCCCCGAGTCTTTGGAGATGGGGCGGCATATAAGTTCGATAAATAAATAAATAAATAAATTTATAAATTAACTCCTGAGCTTTATTGTGCAAATAAGCAGGGTGAAAGGATGAAGATGAAACAAGGCCAACAGTTTAGTCAGTGCAATGTATATAACCTATCCTGCATGTTAGGATAAGGTCAACACAAAGAGAGCACCCTGACATCAACAGTTCCTCCCATAGCTGTCAGTCTCTCAGGGTACACCCTGGGACTGAGATGTATGAACACACACACACACACACACACACACACTTTCTCCCTCTCTCTGTAGAGTAATTCTTTCAGCTGGCTTGTGTTGTTTTTCTGCACTAATTGCGGGTTTTCTAGTATCACTAATAAAACTAGTTTATCAGGAGCTGTGGGCTTGAATCTCAGCCTGCAAGCTTTCTAATTCAGCCTTAATGAAGCCTAATCTCAAATCTACTTTTACCCTTCCTTCCTTCCTTCCTTCCTTCCTTCCTTCCTTCCTTCCTTCCTTCCTTCCTTCCCTTCCTTCCTTCCCTTCCCTTCCCTTTCCTTTCCTTTCCTTTCCTTTCCTTCCCTCCTTCTTTCTCCTTCCTTTCCTTGTGGAACTTACAAGCCTTATGGCCTTGGATTTACAACAATTTTGCTGGAAACTTACATTTACTTCTTGTTCCTGGCAAATGATCTATGTAGGTAGACAGTGGGGTTTGCTTAACAACCACATTGTTGCTCAGTGACTGAAGATTTACTTAATGAACATGGTAATTTGTTTAATGACTGCTGCAAAAAAGGTCATAAAATCGAGTTGGTCGCATGATGACCTGCTTAATGACCTGAATGACTTATAATTAGATAATTTGGGGCTCAATTATGGTCATCTTATGACAGTGTTGAGCAAGTGGCACTTCATGAGCCATGATGGTGCAGTGGTTAGAGTGCAGTACTGCAAGTTACTTCTGTTGGTTGCTGGCTGACTGCAATTTGGCAGTTCAGATCCAACCAGGCTCAACCTTCCATCCTTCCGAGGTCAGTAAAATGAGGACCCAGATTGTTGGGAGCAATATGATGAGTCTGTAAACCACTTAGAGAGGGCTGTGAAGCACTGTAAAGTGGTATATAAGTCTAAGTGCTATTGCTATAACTGATCCTCAAAGTTCCAGCTGCCATGATCCCATGTTGCATAATTGGGAGCTAAGCCCTTGGCAGCTGGCCCAGATTTCCAATGCAGCACCCTGCAGTCACGTGATTGCGATTGGTGATCTTCCCTGCCGGTTTCCACAAGCAAAGTCAATGGGGAAGCCAGCAGGAAATCAACAGTCGTAATCAAGTGATGTCCTCGAATTAACTGACTATAGTGATTTGCTTAACAATAGTAACTCTGGATTGCTGGAACTGCTGTTGCTATGCAGCGGCATGCTTTATGACCACGCCGGTTAACAATGAAAGTTCCGGTCCCTGTATATGAATGATGAGGAAAGACCTTCCATGGTCTCCAGTAGGACTTTCATTGAAGTTGAACTCAATACTCTGTACTTCTTTTACGTTTTGTGTCCGGTGAGTAGAGCTTTTCTCTAAAGTGTGTATGTGTGTGTGTGTGTGGGGGAATATATTTGTAGCACAGAATCCAGCATTTATTTGTAGCATAGAATCAAGATCATGTGAAGTGTTAGTACCATTTTATAAGGCTTTGGTAAGATGCACTTGGAATACTGCATCCAGTTTTAGTTGCCATGATTTAAAAAGGTGTTGAGACACTTAGATAAAGAGTGAAGAGAACAGCAACAAAGATGATTAGGGGGCTGGAGGCTAAAATATACGAAGAACGGTTGCAGGAATTGGATATATCTGGTTTAAAGAAAAGAAGGGGTGGAGGTGATAGATATGATAGCAGTGCTTCAATATCTAAGGGGCTGCTACAAAGGAAAGGGGAGTCAACTTATTCTCCAAAGCACCAGAAGGCAGGTCAAGAGGCAATGGATGGAAACTAATCCAAGGAGAGAACCAACTTAGAACTAAGGAGAAATTTCTCTTAAGGAGTGAGAATAATAAACCAGTGGAATGACTCACCTCCAGAAGCTGTGGTGCTCCAACACTGGAAGTTTTTAAGAAGAGATTGGAGAATGGCTTGTCCGAAATATTATAGGGTCGTCTCCTGCTTGTGTAGAGGGGTTGATTCATTGACATTATTTTTCTTAGCTTCCTGTCAAGGGCGTTTAGTTCTTCTTGAGTCCATTTCACTCTTACAGCTGTGTATCTAATAGCAATAGCACTTAGACTTATATACCGCTTCACAGTGCTTGTACAGCCCTCTCTAAGCAGTTTACAGAGTCAGCATATTGCCCCCAACGATTTCCCAGGCCTTGATGGTATTTCCTCTGGTGTGTTTGGATTTTAACATCTTGTTAAAAGCTCTCGTGATATATTCACTTCTAACCTTCTTCTTCATTTCAGTCTGTTTGATGTTGTCAGCCTTGAAGAATGCCCAGGTATCTCTTTTGATCATCTTCATCCAGACTCTTGACCTTATTCCCATAGGGCCGTGATGGCGAACCTATGGCATGCGTGCCACAGGTGGCACGCAGAGCCATTTGTGCCGGCACGCGAGCTGCAGGCAAACTTACCTCATTGCACATGCGCGTGCCTCACAGCGGTTTGAGGCCTTTTTTGGTCTCCCAGGCTGAGGAAGGCTTCTGCAGCTTCTGCAGGCTTTGCAGGCTGAAAACTAGCCCAGTTTCATCACTTCCTGTTTTTCCGAAAATACCAGAAGTGACAAAACGGAGCTAGTTTTCAGCCTGCAAAGCCTGCAGAAGCCTGCAGAAGCCTTCCTCAAGCCTCTGGGAGGCCGAAAAAGACCACAAACTGGCCAAAAATCAGCTGTGAGGCGCAGTGCAAGTAAGGGGGTGGCAGCGGGCGGGTGGCTGGGTATTGCGCATGCATGCATAGGAGGTGTGGAGGGGCACATTGCCTTCTGGATGCTGGCATGAGCGCAAGCGTGCAAGCGCGCACACAATTTTTGGCATAGGAGCCCAAAAAGGTAGCCACCACTGCCATAGGGCATCTTGATTCCTTCAGTTTTCACTATTTCTCCCATGTTTTATGGTGTAAAGAAACAGGTTGTGAGGCGTATCTTTGTCTGTTTGCACCAGCTACATAATCTGTGGCAAAGATTTGGCTCTATTCAGACATGGTCAGTCCAGATGCAATATTTGGTCATGTTAACCTGGCTGTGATAACAAACTGAATAATAGAGATAACTAACCACATTTTCTTTTAAACTTCAAGAACCTACATGCATGAGGAAATGCCAACCTAGGGCAATTACTATAGCTGCAGTAAGCTTAGCATGCAAATACTACGGGTTGTGGCTTGCAAATTTTTCTTCCTGAAATTATGGGGCGTGAATTGTCTCATACTTAATAGGAAGAGCTATTTCCACTTGTATAATTGCCAGGTAATCAAATTAGCACATACAAAGTCATATGCTTTTTTTCTCTTTTCCTAGCCAGCTAAATAAAATTTGCTCGAGGGATTGAAATATGGAAGTCTCTTGAACCTACAAAAGGAATTACTCTTGCTTATTTTGATGACTTCTTGATTACTGTCTTTTCAGACCTGCATCTGGGAGAGAAATGAACCTTCTTATAGAAATAGTGTACTTTTTACTGGGCAGAGAGTCCTTGACTTCTGACCACAATTGAGCCCAACATTTCTCTTGTTCAGTGAGACAATTGTTCAGTGAGTTTTGCCCCATCTTACGACCTATCTTACCACAGTTGTTAAGTGAGTCACTGCAGTTGATAAGCTACTAACCCAGTTGTTAAGTGAAGTTGGCTGCCCCACTGACTTTGCCTGTCAGAAGGTCACAAAAGGGGATCACTGAGACATTGCAACCGTCATAAATATCAACCAGTTGCCAAGCACCTGAATTTTGATCACATGATTATGGGGAATGCCACAAAGGTCGTAACTCTGAAAAACAGTCATAAGTCACCTTTTTCAGTGCCGTTGTAACTTTGAACAGACACTAAATGAACTATTGTAAGTCGTGGACTACCTGTACCCTGAACCTGAACACTGTGACCTTGACTTAAGACCGTCGCTTAGCAACCGTTCACAGTTCCGATGGACCTCCCTGTTCTGAAATTCCATCAGGGCCCTCCAGTCATGTGACTGCGTTTTGGGCCCTAGGTAACTGGCTCTCATTCTATAGACATGTGACCATGTTTTATGACATTTTTCTTGAAAAGAGGCATTTACTTCAGGATTGGGTAACTAAGGCCCCTTTATAACCTGTGGACTTCAACTCCCAGAATTCCTGGCAGCATGGCTGGCTCGGGAATTCTGGGAGTTGAAGTCCACTGGTCCTAAAGAGTCCATAGTTGCTCACCCCTGCTGTAGTCATTTAATTATTAAGCTTATCTTGCTTAATAAGAAAGGGGGGTAAGGCATTTTTAGGGACTTTGTTTTCTAAACATCAGGTTCAGTCTTACTACAGGTAGTCCTTGATTTACATCCATTCCAGAGGTGGTATTCAGCAGGTTCTGACAGGTTCTAGAGAACTGGTAGTGGAAATTTTGAATAGTTCGGAGAACAGGCAAATACCACCTCTGACTGGCCCCGACCCCATCGATCTCAGCTGATCGGCTGGGTCTTCTGTGGTTGCCCTGCACAGGAGAACGGAGCTGGAAAGCAGGTTAGGGGAGTGGGGAGGGAATGAAGATTTTGCAGTATCCTTCCCCTGCCACGCCCACCAAGCTACGCCCACAGAATTGGTAGTAAAATTTTTTTGAATCCCACCACTGATCCATTCATTTCGTGACCATTTGAAGTTACAACAGCACTGAAAAAAATAGCTTACGGTCCTTGCACTTATGACCATCATGGTCACGTAATCAACCAGCATGTATTTATGATGGATGTAGCATCCTGGGGGATCACATGATCATCATTTGCCCCCTTCCCAGCTGTCTCCCGTCAAACAGTCAAGAGGGAAATCTGGATTTGCTTAACAACTGCCTAATTCATTTAACAATTACAGTGATTTCCTTAACAACTATGACAAAAAAAGTTGTAAAATCAGCTTCCTGGCTTTGCCACGGAAATTGCCAAGGACCATTTGTGCTCAGAACAAACAATTGAGTCTCATTTTTGAGGCTGGGTGATGTCTTGCAGATACAGATGGCAAATCAGTAGTATTTAAAACAACATTTGCTGTTTGCACCAAGTCTTAATCCCATTTATTAAACACATGTGTGACAAATAAGTTGGACTAATGTCTCATTAAAGATCAGCTTGGGTTAACAGTTTAGCCAGTGCTGCCCGTGATAAAGTTTATCAAATGAAACTTTTCCTGGGCTGTTGGTGTTGTTATCTTTATTGTTCAGCCCTTCTTTGTTTTTAGATAGGGAACTGGAGGAAACTGGGGGAAGAGAATCGGAAGTTTAATGCTGGTTTATGTAGAAACATGCTAGAATTGCTTCTTGATCAATAACACTGCAGTGAAAGACAGAAAACACACCCCATTAGAAACATGGTGAGTAATTTCTCACTCTTGCTAGAAGGTTGCACTCTGAATTTCCTGCCCTTTTATCTGAGTAGTTCAGATGCCTTGTTTGGCACACGGGAAAGAATTGACAATGGCTTCAGGCATGCCTCTAAAATAATGACAAGTTGACTTTCTGAAGCGTCTGGCAAGAGATTGTAAGTTGCAAACTCACTAAAACTGGAGAAATTGCTTTTCCTTGTCCCTGGAGGAAATCAAAGCATGCCACCTCCATCACCCAATGGAGTCCATAAGAGAATTTTTCAGGAGTACATTTGATCCGAAGACCAGGAGATGTTGCATTGAAGCAATGAATGAATGGTTGTAGGTCAAGAATTACCTGTATGTTTTTTGAATTACAAGGTTTGCCTGCCAGCCAGTCTATAAACCGGATTGGAGTCTGTTACAAGCTCTTAAGAAACTCTTCCTAAATTCAGCATGAACCATGGAATAGAGTAGAGTAGAGTAGAGTAGAGTAGAGTAGAGTAGGATGGACTGGACTAGAACAGAATTCTTTATTGGCCAAGTGTGATTGGACACACAAGGAATTTGTCTCTAGTGCATAAGCTCTCATTGTATATATAAGTAAAATAAGTGATAAGTTGTGTTCATAATCATAAAATCATCATAAATCATCAGATACAACACTCAGTGATAATCATAGGATGCTAAATATAAGCAATCAACATAAATCATCAGATACAAACAACAAAGTAGTAGTCATAAGATGCTAAAGGAATAGATAATAGGAAAGATGAGAAGGATAATAGTAATATAGCCCTATTACATTGTTTGATGTCCTAGTTCAGGGGTCGCCAACCTTTTGGCCCTCAGGGACCACCACTCATAATTTGAATTTAATATGAATTTTGACCCTGCATGGAAATCCACCCTAATCCTTGATCATTTTGGGATGGGATACCGTCTCCAGCTCCATTCTCGGGGTGAGAGAGAGACTTTTGGCTTCATGCAAGGAAAACAGCAGAAGTCTTTCTTTCTCTCCCCCAAACTCCATCAGAAATGAGTCTTTGCCAGCACAGCCTCTTGGAGCAGGATGCCTTGCAGGGTCCCAAAGACTCATTTCTGGCAGAGTTTGGGGGAGAGAAAGAAAAACTTTTGCTGCTTTCCTTCTGTGCAGCCACAATCAGAAGAAGAAAGAAGCGGAAAGAAGCAGCCCAGTGGCCAGGCGAGGCACGTGGGGCGAGTGGGGCAAGTTCCCCCCCTCCACCCTTTCCCCCCTCCCCTCACTACCTTGTGTTGATCGCAATGCAAGCAACGCAAGCCTTGTGTTCCCAAGGCCATTTGGGAGGTGCAGCCTTGTGTGCCCGTGCAGTCTGGATTAATTGCTTTGGGGGTTGCTTTGGGGGTGACATTTCTCTGCGGACCACCAAAATTTTCTCACGGACCACCAGTGGTCCCCAGCCCACTGGTTGGCAACCACTGTCCTAGGGCATAAGACCGTGCTGTGGGAATTAGTTGTTTAGCAAAGTGATGGCATAGGGGGAAAACTGTCCTTGTGTCTAGTTGTTTTGGCATGCAGTGCCCTATAGCAGTGTCCTGGGGGGAGAAGTTGAAACAGTTTATGTCCAGGATGGGGGTGGTCTGTAGTTATTTTCACAACTTTCTTTCTGGCTCGTGCAGCATACAGGTCCTCAGTGGGAGGCAGGCTGGTTGCCATTGTTTTTTTGGCAGTCCTAACCATCCGTTGAAGTCTGTGTCTGTCCTGTTTGGCTGTTGTGCTAAACTAGACAATTATAGAGGTACAAATGATGGACTCAGTAATTCCTCTGTAGAACTGTCTCAGCAGCTTGACTTACAACCTGTAATTTGTCATGTTGTGATGGTCATAAAAAGACCCGTCCAATTTTATTGGCCTTTTTTTTTTGCAGAGGTTGTTAAGTGAATCCCCATAGCCACTAAGGGAATGCCTTGGCTGTTAATTAAACCAATAGTTCGCTGTGGGTGCAATTTTGCTAAAAACCAGATGTGAATGCTGATTTTCAACAAAATTGGTGTAAAATGTGATTGTCTGACTGCCAGATGCTGCAAACAGGTGTAAATAAATTAAAAATATGTTCTAGGTCCTAGGATTCATACATGGGCTGGTGGCTTACAAATGTGCCATATAAATAAATAAACATGGATTTAGTATACATGGAAGTTTTAATCTGAGATTGCCAATATCTAAAAGTTAATTAAGATTTTTTTTAAAGAAAGGTTATATATGAGCCATTTTCTGTATGCCATAATTTAGAAGACTGTAAATTAAAAAGTTCCAAATTTTGAACTGTAATATCAAAGAACAGCAGGAAAAAAAAATATTGCAGACCAGTATTGTAGGCCAAATTCAACATGTTCACCAACTGTAATTTAGTTTTCTCTATGTTTGTCAGATTTATATTCAAAACCCTAATTATCTGGCAGTAAAGCACACAGATATGATCTAGACCGCAATGTATTTTTGAGGCTGAATAAGTTGCCCATGTTGGCTTGGTCAAGTTTTAAAAACAATTTTAAAACCCCTAAAACTGAGAAGGTTAGTAAAAGTTTCCCTTTTTTATGATCCTAAAATAAATCCGTAAAAATTTAGATCATAATACATTTATTTATTTATTTATTTATTTATTTATTTATTTATTTATTAATGAGACTTGTATGCCGCCCCATCTCTGAAGACTTGAGGCGGCTCACAACTAAAAACAGCAACAACAATAAATAGTTAAGAAAAAATTAAACTAAACAAGCCCCAAGAGAATACAAATACAAAATACAAAGAGTAAAACCACCCCACCCAAGAGGGTCACAACCCGGATTGGTCAAACAACCAGGTCTTCAAATCATGATGGAAGGTGCGGAGGTCAGGGGCCAGGCGGAGCTCCAAGGGAAGTTGGTTCCAGAGGTCAGGGGCCGCGATAGAATAGGCTCATCGTTGGGGGACCGCCAGCTGGCATTGGCTGGCCGACGGGACCCCAAGGAGTCCTTGCCTATGTGCTCACACAGGGCGGTTAGTATTCGATGTCGGCAGGAGTCGCTCCCTTAAATATTGAGGACCCATGTCATGTAGGACTTTGTATGTTAAAACTAAAACCTTGAATCTCACCCGGAGTGCAACCGGCAACCAATGCAGGCAGCACAGGAGGGGGGTAACATGGGAGAATCAGGAAACTCCCATCACCACCCGCGCTGCATTCTGCACCAGCTGCAATCTCCGGATGGTATGCAAGGGCAGTCCTAAATAGAGAGCGTTGCAGTAGTCGAGTCTAGAGGTAACAAGGGCGTGAGTAACTGTGTACAGGGCGTCCCGGTCCAGGAAAGGGCGTAGTTGGCGAACTAGGTGGAGCTGGGCAAAGGCCCTCCTGGCGACGGCCCCCACCTGCTCCTCCAACTGGAGCCGTACGTCCAGGAGGACCCCAGACTCCGTGCCCTATCCACAGGGGGTAACACCACTCCCCCTATGGCCAAAGATGGACATTCCTGACTGGGCTGAGATGCCGATATGCACAGCCACTCAGTCTTGGCCGGGTTGAGACGAAGCATGTTTCCGTTCATCCAGATCCGCACCGCATCCAAACACTGGGTCATCAGGGAGAGGGCATCACCGATCTGGTTCGGGGTGGAGATGTACAGCTGGGTGTCATCTGCATACTGATGGAAACTCACCCCGAAACCACGGATGATCTCACCCAGCGGCTTCATATAGATGTTAAATAGCAGCAGGGAGAGAACCGACCCCTGAGGGACCCCACAAGAGAGCACCCTCGAGGACGACCTCTGTCCCCCTGCCAATACCGACTGCGACGCCCGAGAGGTAGGAGGTGAACCACTGAAGTACAGTGCCCCCATACCCAACCCCGGTGAGAAGGATACCATGGTCGATGGTATCAAAAGCTGCTGAGAGGTCTAATAGGACCAAGAGAGAGGAAAAACCCCTGTCCCGAGCCCTCCAGAGATCATCCATCAGTGCGACCAATGCCGTCTCCGTGCTGAAACCAGGTCGGAAGCCCGATTGATACGGATCCAGGTAGTCCGCTTCATCCAGGAAAAGTGGAAATTGCCAAGCCACCACACTCTCAACAACCTTCGCTAAAAAGCGAAGGTTGGAGACTGGACGAAAGTTGTCTAACACGGCTGGGTCCAGGGCAGGCTTCTTCAGGAGGGGTCTCACCACCGCCTCCTTCAAGGCGGAAGGAAAAACACCCTCCCTTAATGAAGCATTGACAACTGCCCGGAGCCAACCGCAGGTGACCTCCCTGGCAGCATAAGCCAGCCAGGACGGGCACGGGTCCAACAAACATGTGGTGGAACTCATGCGTCGCATGATCCCATCCACTTCATCCTCAGAAACAGGATCAAACTCATCCCAGATCACACTGGCCAGACTGCCTGTATCCTGTTCCTCAGACCACTGCAAATCAGAGGACAACCCGCCCGAATTCGGCGATCTTATCCGACAGATATTGACCAAACTCCTCAGCCCTTCCCAAGCGGGTCGCCCCTCCCTAAACAAAGGAGAGAATGGGTAACCCAAACAGGGTGGCTGGGCGGTTATCTGGCGCTATGAAGCGGAGAGATAAGACCTTCTCCTGCTCTCATAGCTACCAGGTAAGTCCTAATATGGGCTCTTAGCTGGGCTCGATTGGCCTGGGAGCGGGTAGACCTCCACCTGCTCTCTAAGCCCCTCCGACGGCGTTTCATCTCCTGGAGCTCCTCCAAGTACCAAGGAGCCATCCGGGATCCACGACGTGTGAGGGGTCGCATGGGGACAACCCTGTTGAGGGCATCCGACGCGGCCTGTTGCCAAGCGGCCGCCAGATCCTCGACAGAGGATCAGTATTAATTTGGCTAGCATCCTGTCAGTGTGTGAGAGAGTTGAGGGCTGTTTAGAAATTTAAACAGTATGTGCTGTGTGAGCAAGAAAGAGACAGCAAGGAGTCTGGGTGTGGCTTAGCTCAACTGTTCTGTACTAAAGCTGCTTGGTGCTGTCAAACTAAAACTGAAACTGAAACTCCTCCCCTCTGCTTGTGTTTTGCATTTGGAACAGATTTCTTTTCAGGTGGGGAGAGGGAGCAGAACTCTTTAGCATCAGAGCGTGTTAATAATAATATATGAAATACTAATGCTCTGATGGTCATTTCGAAAAATCCTTTCTTAGTGAGCACCTAGAAGCCAAGAGGAACGTATGTGGCAAATTCCAAGTTTGTAGGCTTTATTGTTCTGGAGATTTTGTGATGATGCGTGAGGGTATTTCACTTTTATATATAGAGATGTTAATGACCCCAGAATGACCCGGATTGGATCCTCTAACATATTAATACTTTATAAACAAAGGACGGCTTCTTGTACAGTTTTTCAGCCATTTGTCTTAAGGGTGTCAGTTGACCAGAATCTCATGGTTTCCTGCCTCCTCTTAATGCCTTATCTGCAGTGACTTGATCAACAGCCAACTGGTTTCCTGCCATTCTTTCCAATACAAAATATCATTTACAGAGTGGAGAAATATTCAGCACCAATTAGCGGGCTGTGTGGAAGTTAATGTATTTAAAATTCCAACACAGACGGGGGTAACTTGAACACTAATTGGGCACACCCAAACCAATTTGGAGCTGAATTCTGCTGTAACAAAATAATGAGTTGACTAGAGTGACCTTAGTGTTTATTTAATAGTAACAGAATAACAGAAGGGACCTTGGAGGTCATCCAGTCCAGCCCCCTGCTCAAGCAAAGACCCTGTCCAAGCTCTTTTTAAAACCTCCTGTGATGGGGCATTCACAACTTCTGGAGGAAGCCAACACTGGAATTTTTAAGAAGGGATTGGATAACCATTTGTCTGAAATGGTGCAGGGTTTCCTGCCTAAGCAGGAGATTGGACTAGAAGACCTTCAAAGTCCCTTCCAACTCTGTCCTATTCTATTCCATTCCATTCCATTCTCTATTCTATTCTATTCTATTCTATTCTATTCTATTCTATTCTATTTTTCCATTCCATTCCATTCTCTCTTCTCTTCTCTTCTCTTCTCTTCTCTTCTCTTCTCTTCTCTTCTCTTCTCTTCCATTCCATTCCATTTTATTCCATTCTGTTCTATTCCTCTTCTATTCTATTCTCTATTCTATTCCATTCCGTTCCGTTCGTTCGTTCCGTTCTGTTCTGTTCTATTCCTCTTCTATTCTACTTTCTCTTCTCTTCTCTTCTATTCCCTATTCTATTCCATTCCATTCTGTTCTGTTCTTTTCTGTTTTGTTCTGTTCTGTTCTATTCTATTCTAGCAATAGCAGAACAGCAAAAGAGCCTTGGTGGTGCAGGCTGTTAAACGCCTAGCATTTAGTTCCAGCTGCCTACAATTAGTGCAGGCTCGAATCCCATCAGGCTCAAGGTTGACTCAGCCTTCCATCCTCTCGGGGTAGGTAAATTGAGGACCCAAAGATTGTTGGGGGCAATAAGCTGACTTTGTAAAAATGGCGCTTGGGGAGGGCAAAAGCCTAGTAGTAAGCAGGCATATACAATGGAATGAAGGCTATTGCTGAGCGCATTGGGTTGTGCTCCAAAAATTGTAAGCAGCCCGAGTCTCGGAGAAGGCTGCATATAAATATGAATTTAAAAAAAATAGAATTATTTTCTCTGTCAGGAAATTCCTCCTTATTTACAGGTTGGATCTTTCCTTGATTAGTTTCCATCCATTACTTCTTGTCCTGTTTTCAGGTGCTTTGGAGATCCTTATTCATATCTTTGGGAAACACTAAAAAGCTAGATTGGGGTTAGGTTACTGTGAACAAAAACTGTAGGTTGATAGGCATGAATGCTGATTTGATGGCACATAATCTAACTACTAAACATAATCAAAGCTACTAAAAACTAGGAGGAAATGGAGAATCAACCAACCAATCAAAAAATCCTTATTAACCATAAGGAAAGTAGAATTTGGGACACATTCTGCCTTTTCCTGAACTGTGTGGTTCTCTTGACTCTGAGAACAACCAGTGAAATGGTTCTTCCCTTACATGGACGTGCTAAAAGTGTACATACTAACAGTTGAGCTATATTGCGGAAGTCCATAAGGATGTGGTTTATGACAGGGGGAGCTCACAACACAAAGTTCTGTGTTGTGTTATTTATAAATGATACCATGCTTCTAATACTCTTTCATTCCACCCAGAATAAATGGAATGCAAGCCTACATTGTACGTCTTCATGGTTGCAACCAAAAGGTGTTTTTTTTCCAGAGGATGAACCATATTAAGGGATGGTAGCATAAACAGTAAAGAATCCTGCATCAATTCAAAGAATTACGGGCGTATTACGGAGGAAGTTTTATGGATGACAATCTACTTTTTCAGATGCTTAGATGTCATGAAGTAACCTGTGGTCTCCTAAGAGCTGACAGTCATCGTAACTTGGTTCGAGTTTGAGGTGACATTCCTTTCTTCTTAATGGTCATACTGAAAATGTACATACTAGCTGAGACCTGAGAGGGTGGGTGCTTCGATGTTCTTCTTTGAAATAATTTTCCGTTCCCCAATTGTGGGAAGGGCACACCCAATTTTGACACCTACCCTTCCTGTCCTATTGTCCCCATTTATTCGTACCTGTTTCCTGTATTCTAACTCCTCTTTATACTTATATCTATTATCTTGTAAGCGATTGACAAATAAAATAAATAAATAAATAAAATTTTGACACAAATGGTGAGATTTTGCTCTAAAATCATACAAAAGCGTAAACACGCCATGGGTAAAAAGATAGGATGAATCATAGCAAGGCAAATATTTACAATTCATCCTGCTTTTAATATTGTGTACCATAAGGTAATCTGCAGTAGTTCCTCCATTTCATTTCTTCTTACTGATATTTTAATATGTACTGATCCATAGGCTGTAAAGTTTCAAATAAAACAGATAACGTTTTATAGATAATTTATATGTTTAATTAACTAGATCAGCTCAAGTTTTACAGATTTTACGTTCATAATTTTTATGCCATCTGGAATTTACCTATATATTCCAATAAAGGAGAATATTTGTAGCTTAGTTTAGTTTACTTTATTGCCATTGCACCTCGTACAACGAAATCAAACACCATCTTCAGTGCACATCATGACCATGAAAATAAATACAAACACACATCCTTCACCCTCCACACATTGAACCGAAAACCCTTGATATTGCATTAATATTGTACTATACAGTAGAATTCAACATAGCTACTGCCCTGGGATAGAAGCTGTTTTTCAGCCTATTTGTCCTTGTTTTTATTATCCTGTACCATCTGCCAGATGGTAATAGATCAAAAAAAGGGTTCCCAGGATGAGATGGATCTTTGAGAATGTTTTGAACTTTCTTAAGGCAGCAGGAGAATGTTTTGAACTTCCTTAAAGCTCTTCCAAAGAGGGGAGAGGGCAACCAATGATCTTCTGGGCAATGATGTTAACCCTCTGGAGTGCTTTCCTATCTGCCACTGTGCAATTGGCAAACCATACATGGGTGCAGTAAGTTAAGATACTCTCTATGGTGCAGTGGTAGAAAGTCACCAGCAGTTTTTCATTCAGTTGTTGTTTTCTGAGAAGTCTCAGGTAATATAATCTCTGCTGGGCCCTTTTGACCAGGGCTGCAATGTGAGCACCCCAGGTCAGGTCCTCTTTTATGGTAACACCCAGAAACGTAAAACGGGCCACTTGCTCCACTCGGTCTCCATTGATAAGCAAGGGCTGGATCTCTGATCTGTTCCTTCTATAGTCCATTATAAGGGACTATAAGCTCAGGGATGAAATGAGGAATCCTTGGTGCTCTCTGAGCTTGGTTGTTTTCTTGCAGACTTTTCAGTACCAAAACTAGGTAACACCATCAGTGCTAACACTAGCAGTGATGATGTTACCTAGTATGGTAATGAAACGTCTGCAAGAAAACAACCAAGCTGAGAGAGTACCAAGGACCTCTCACCTATATATAGGTAGTCCTCAGCTTATGACCACAATTGATGCCAAACTTTTTGTTGTTAAGTGAGACATTTGTTAAGTGAGTTTTGCCCCATTTTACGACTCTTCTTGCCACAGTTGCAAAGTGAATCACTGCAGTTGATAAGTTAGTTAACCTGGTGGTTAAATGAACCATGCTTCTCCCTTGACTTTGCTTGTGAGAAGGTTGCAAACTGGGATCACATGACCTTGGGAGACCAGCAACGGTCATAAATGTGAACCAAATTGCCAAGCATCTGAATTTTGATCACATGATTGTGGGATGCTGCAAAGGTCATAACTGTGAAAAAATGGTATAAGCCACATTTTTCAGTGACATAACTTTGGACGGTCACTAAATGAACTGTTGTATGTCAAGGACTACTTGTATTCATTTTCCTATATGTAGATGTATATTTTGCTGTATTTTTTTTCTCTTTTTTTGTACTGATTATTGATCATACTAAACTGCGTTCTGCACAGTTTGTTCCCCCAAAGGTGCTTTTTTCAAGAGGTAACTGGACTTTCTGGTTTGTCTTTGAAGACATTTCACTGCTCATCCAGAAACTTCTTGGATGAGAAGAGTAACAGCTTCAGAGAAAAACCAGAAAGTCCAGTTGTCTCTTGAAAAAAGCACCTTTGGGACAACCATGACCTGAGCAGTGGTTGCCAACCCGTGGGCCAGGGACCACTGGTGGTCCGCAAGAAAATTTTGGTGGTCCGCAGAGAAATGTCACCCCCAAAGCAGCCCCAAGCAATTAATCCAGGCTGTGTGGGAACACAAGGCTGCGTCGCCCACATGGCTCGCAGGAAAACAAGGCTTGCATCGCTTGCATTGCGAACAACACAAGGTAGTGAGGGGAGGGGGGAAAGGACAGAGTGGGGGGACTTGTCCCACTCATCCCACGTGCCTCACCTGGTCACTGGTCTGCTTTTTTCCGCTTCTTTCTCCTGCTTTTGACTGCATGCAAGGAAAGCAGCAAAAGTCTTTCTTTCTCTCCCCCAAACTCCTCCAGAAATGAGTCTTTGGGACCCTGCAAGGCCTCCTGCTCCAAGAGGCTGTGCCGGCAAAGACTCATTTCCAGCGGAGTTTGGGGGAGAGAAAGAAAGATTTCTGCTGCTTCTGCTGCTTTCCTTGCATGAAGCCAAAAGTCTCTCTCTCTTTCTCTCCCCCCGAGAACGGAGCTGGAGACAGTATCCTGTGAACCCAAATAAAGAATGATCAATTGGTAGGAAAATGGGGTGGGGAATTTTCCTGCAGACTTTTTTTCCTGCAGCCACCGTCAGTCAAAATTCATATTAGTGGTCCGCGGGATTTAAAATTATGAGTTTGGTGGTCCCTGAGGTCCAAAAGTTTGGCGACCCCTGACCTGGAGGACTGAGAATCTCCAGTTTGTTCTGTTGTGATAATAGAATCTCACCATATCAATTTGACCTCCTTCCTCCCATCTTTTCTTCTATTAGGATTGAATATTTCTCTTCTTCTCCTCCTGCAGATGAAGACCTTCTTGATATAAACACCTACCCCGTAACATCTGTATGATGAGCATCATCCAGGAAGGCGAACTCCACTTAAGAGACTCTTGGCTATCGATGTATAGCTTGCTCAAACCCTGCAACAGAATTTAGATTTTTTTTTTAAAAAAAAGCTGTGTTTGTTGTGGCTTGGTGGACCTACAAGTGGTGGCCTTGCCAGTGAAGATTTTTGGACTTCTTTTCCTACTTGGCTGTAAGCCAACAAGATGATCGATTTGAGCTTCCTTACAGATGAAGAGCAGGAGTCAATTTTGAGAGTGTTGCAGCGGGATGCAGACTTAAAGAAGGCCGAACAGGAGAGAATCAGGTAAGGGCCTCAAATAATTGCACACTTGTAGAAATTGGCTTGAGTCAAAGGCATGAATGGACAGAGATTGCTCAACCATTACCTTTGTTCAGAATTGCTGAATTAATCACCGTTTATGAAGAGGGTTTGGGTTTTGTTTACTTGGCTTTGCTCCAGGCTTTTGAATAGTTAGACCTTTTATGCAAATATTTTCCTTTTTAATTACTATACATGCCCTGGGAAGATCATGCACGGAGAGATTTGGATAGTTCACCCTGTTGCAAGACGTTAATTAATTAGTGGAACAAGTTGCCTGCAGAAGTTGTGGGTGCATGGTCATCACTGGAGGTTTTTAACCAAGAGATTGGACAGCCATTTATCTGAAATGGTGGTGCAGGGTCTCCTGCTTGAGCAAGGGGTTGGACTAGAAGACCTTCAACGTCCCTTCCAACTCTGTTATTCTGTCACTCAGACCTGGAAGCTGTCACAAGCACAAGCATTTGAACTTTGAGGTTGAGATTTGGTTGATTGTTTTGTTTTAACAATTTGAATGGGAATAGTTGTTGTTTTTTGACCCCGGTTAGGTTGCATATTGATTTCATGAACTATATTATTATTGTTTGGTTTTAGATTTTATATATCCCTCACCAGTCAACTCTGTGAGGTGGTGGCTGTGCAAATAAATTAATAAGGGATTTTTTAAAAAAAAATTTATTGAATAAACATGGAAAACAATTGAACACAGTGCGGCTTTCTTGGCCATCATTTTGGCCATAAAAGCTATAGTATAGAGATACATATAACAGTTAATTTCCTTTTTCCCTTATGCTGTAAGTATCGTGCTAGCTGCATATTATTTCTATTTACATTTGGCTACATTTATATACAATTATATACATATGTGCAACCGTCTTTTATACTCAAGCATTCATATCATCTCGTATTGGTCCATTATATTCCATTCTCTTTGGTTTAAAAAACTTTAACTTTCATTCCTATAAAGCGTCAACCCTTCCTTTCTTTTTCCTTGACTCTAGCCATTGATACATTTTGCTCCAGACTTTCACCCTCTAAATAAGGGATTTTTTTTTTGCACTAATAAATCATAATCTTCCAGTTAAAGCGTCTGGACTTCTTTTCCACACCTTTCACAATAGGACATTCTAGATCAGGAGCGTCCGATATTGGCAACTTGAAGATGCATGAACTTCAACTCCCAGAATTCCCCAATCAACATGGCTGGCTGGCGAATTCTGGGAGTTGAAGTCCACGCGTCTTCAACGTGCCAAGATGGAGAATCCCTGTTCTAGAGCAGCAGCCCCCCTCAATCTTTTGGACACCAGGGACCGGTTCCATGAAGAGATGCTTTTCCGCAGACTGGAGGGAGCGTGGTTTTGTGTGTTGCCTGCATCCCAAGGAAGGGGGTTCACTTGTTTGTGCGGCCCTGTTTCTGGTGTACTGCCGATCGGTGCTAGTCCACTGACTGGGATTCGAGGCCCCCTATTCTAGAATAGAGTACTTTCCAGGTTGGCAGCTGAGGGGGGAAGAGGGGATGGTTTTGTAGGAGGGGTAGTAGCACGTGCACATGCACATGCACAAGTGAGTTGGGCCGAGAGCACCTGCAACGCTCGCGCAAGTGGGGCTCTTGAGTGCTCACGACATTGGCATAAGTGGGACCAAGTGCCCGCGATGCTTGTGCAAGTGGGGCTCCAAATGCCCACTATACTCATGTGAATGGGGCTGATTGCCTGCAACACTTGTGTGAGTTAGGCTCTAAGCTCCTGCAAACATGCTTCGGCTCAACCTGGCCAAGACTGAGTGGCTGTACATACTGGCATCTCGATCCAGTCAGGAATGTCCATCGTTGGCCATAGGGGGAGAGGTGTTGCCCCCTGTGGATAGGGCGCGGAACCTGGGGGTCCTCCTGGATGCACGGCTCCGGTTGGAGGAGCAGGTGGGGGCCGTCACCAGGGGGGCCTTTGCCCAGGTCCGGCTGGTTCACCAGCTTCGCCCATTTCTGGACCGAGATGCCCTGCGTAGAGTCACTCATGCCCTTGTCACCTCTTGACTTGACTACTGCAACGCTCTCTATCTAGGACTGCCCTTGCATACCATCCGGAGACTGCAGCTGGCGCAGAATGCGGCTGCGCGGGTGGTGATGGGAGTTTCCCGATTCTCCCATATTACCCCCTTCCTGCGCAACCTGCATTGGTTGCTGGTTGCACTCCAGGTGAGATTCAAGGTTCTAGTTTTAACAATCAAAGTCCTACACGACATGGGTCCGGGATATTTAAGGGAGCGACTCCTGCCGATATCGAGTGCCAACCGCCCTGTACGAGCACACAGGCAGGGACTTCTCAGGGTTCCGTCAGCAAGCCAGTGTCGGCTGGCGGTCCCCCGGGGACGGGCCTACTCTGTGGCGGTTCCCGCCCTGTGGAACCAGCTGCCCCTGGGGCTCCATCTGGCCCCTGACCTCCGCACCTTCCACCACGACCTGAAGACCTGATTATTTGACCAAGCTGGGCTGTGATGACCTTCTGGGGTGGTGGCTTTTAAATTAATTTTAATAATGGATAAATATTGGGCTTGTTTTGGTTTAATTCTTTTTAAATTATTTATTCTGGATGTATGATTTTAGTTGTGAGCCGCCCCGAGTCTTCGGAAATGGGGCGGCATACAGGTCAAATAAATAAATAAATAAATAAACAAACAAACAAACAAACAAACAAACAAACTTGCATGAGTAGCACTGGCTGACTGCCTGCGACACTTGCGTGAGTTAGGCTCCAAGTGTTTGCGATGCTCACATGAGTGGGGCTGAACGCTCATGACACTCACGCCGAGTGGGCCAAGTGCCTTCAATACTTTTGTGAGTTAGGCTCCAAGTGCCCATGATGCTAGGGTGAGATTCAAACATTTTTTTCATGTAGTGGTGGGATTCAAAAAATTTTATTACCAGTTCTGTGGGCGTGGTTTGGTGGGCTTGATGGGCATGGCTTGGTGAGCGTGGCAGGGGAAGGATACTGCAAAATTCCATTCCCTCCCCACCCCACTAACCTGCTTTCCAGCTCCGTTCTCCTGTGCAGGGCAGCAAAAGAAGACCCAGCCAATCAGCTGGGATTCAGGAGGCAGAGAATAGATGGGGGTGAGGCCAGTCAGAGGTGGTATTTGCTGGTTGTCTGAACTACTCAAAATGTTCGCTATCGGTTCTCCAGAACTGCTCAGAACCTGCTGAATAACACCTCTGGCTGTGAGCCCCGCAATGCTTGTGTGAGTGGGGCAGTGTGTGCATGCACAGATGCGTGCATACAAGCCAGGCTCTCAAATAGCCCACTTGCAAATAGGCCGTGGCCCGCTAGTGGGCTACGGCACACAGGTTGGGGACCCCTGTTCTAGGGATCCTCTCATGGAGAATTTGGCTTCTATGAAAGATATGCCTCCAGCCAAAGTCTATGACATCTCTTCTTGCTTGTTTTTCTTTTGGATTGTGGTTTTAGAGTTTCCTTGCTTGAGATCTAATCTGGCCATGGCATTTGTCTGCATTCCATTCTTAGGACCTTTTGGCTGAGAGACGAGTTAACGGCCACATAGCTAACTACATTTTAGCCCTTGCACAAGATCTAATAAACCTCTGGCAACGTATCCCAGGCTGCTCAGTGAGCTGATGAAAACAGAGGGAAAAACTTGTAAATTCAGCCAGTGGGTCTGGAATACTCATACTCGGTTTGTGGATGTAATAACAGTATACGGATACCCAGTGGGGTTTAAGGAAAGGTTAAAAATAAACTGGCACTTTTGGACTCTTACCACCAAGGCCACTGGCACCATGCAGTCTGAGAAAGTGAAATGTTGTGGCTGTGTTTACAGTAGGAGAACACCCTCTGCTGTTTTTCTAAGGTTTTCTTTTGTGGCAGAAACCTTTAAAATAGCAAATGCGTTTGTGTGCTTGTGGGTGTGCTTTACTTTTTCGGCTTTAAACTCTGCAAGTTGGCTTATCGGAGCATGTAAACTGAAAAGAGCAATAATCTGGTTGATGCACAACTCCCAATCTGTATCTGTGGGGCTTATCTTTAGGGCTTACAGTATTTTTGTCCTCCTTGTGGACTCAGCTACAAATGGGGTTATCCAGAGAGTTTTGTGACTAGGTGGCAGAGGTAATCATTTGCAAAAAAAATAGGGACATCACCAATTTGTTCCAGTTTCTGACTCCGAAGCACAGCAAAAAAACTGCTTGTTTTATGCTCCAAGAAAAGGAAGAACGATTTGGGATCACCTGTCTGTCTTGTCATTCTACCTACCTACCTACCCACACATCCATCCATCTTTCTACTTCCCTCCCTCCCTCTATAACTACCCAAACATCTTCTTCCTTCCTTCCTTCCTTCCTTCCTTCCTTCCTTCCTTCCTTCCTTCCTTCCTTCCTTCCTTCCAAAATCTTTCATCTGTCTGTCTGTCTGTCTGATTTTAAAGCCATCCATCTGCCTCACTGACCAAGGTCAGGAAGTCGCATAAGGCCTTGTGGCATTTTGTACATTGGGCATAATTGTTCCTTCCTTAAGCAGGATGGCTCAGCTATCAAACTGACAGCTCAGATTTGAGACCCGTGCCATGTGACAGGGTGAGCTCCCATTCTTGGCCCAGCTCCTGTCCAGCTACCGTGTTTCCCTGAAAATAAGACACTGTCTTATATATTTTTTGGCTCCCAAAACACACTAGTCTTATTTTCAGGGTAGGTCTTATATATTTATGGTGCCAAATAGTGTGTGAGGTGTGTGGGGGTGTTTTTGGGTGCACGGTTGCTCCCTGAAAAGTCTTCCTGGAACTGGAGATTTACACTAGGTCTTATTTTCAGGCAGGTTTAGAAAATAGTGCTAGGTCTTACTTTCGGGGTAGGTCTTATTTTCGGGGAAACACGGTAGCAGTTTGAAAGCATGCAAATGCGAGTAGATCAATAGGTACCACTTTTGGTAGGAAGGTAACAGCATTCCGTGCGCCTCGGCATATAGTCATGCTGGCCACAGGACCATGGAAGTTTCTTCGGACAATGCTGGCTCCCTTGGCTGGGAAACAGAGATGAGCACCAGCCCATAGAGTTGATCAACGACAGGGGAAAACTTTACTTTAGCTTCAAGCAGCATGCGAAGGAGAGGGAAGTCAACTTGTCTGTTTGCTTATTGTGTTACTCAGCTGGGCTGGGTTCCCATTCTTTAGGAGGGCAAGGGTGAAAATAAGCTCTAAATCTTCATGCATGAGAAGTTACTGGGATTAGTTACTGGGATTATCGGGTGGCTAGCAGAAAAGTTACAGACGGAGAACTTGTTTTCCCTTTCCGAAGAATTGGTGAAGGAGAATTCCTGTGGCCAAGTGAGCTGTAATGTATGAGTCAGGAGATCTTAATTCTGCTTCTTGTTGGATCAGTCTGTGATGTGTTGCCAGAGTTTTAAATTTCTTCTTGGCTCCTTCTGCCTGGAAGAAGAAAGCAGAAATTTAGCCATTAAACCATGTTCTAACAATGTCCCTAAATGTTAGAGTAATTAATATGTATTCTTGGTTAGTGACTTGTCTCTGTTTTGGCCTTTGTTTTAAGATCTTAATTGGGCTTTCTATGCACTGTACTGTTTTTCAGCTATGTTCTACAGATAGTCCTCGACTACTTAAAACGATTTGTTTAGTGACCGTTCAGAGTTGCAACAGCACTGAAATAAAGTGACTTACAACAAGGTCTGTGATCCAAATTTGGGCACTTGGCAACCAACATGCATTTAGGATGGTTGCAACATCCTGGGGTCACGTGGTTGGCTTTTGCGAACTTCCCAACCATCTTCCAACAAGCAAAGTCAGCCTGGTTCACTTAACATGATTCGCTTAATGACTGCAGTGATGTGCTTAACAATTGTGGCAAAGAAAAGGTCACAATGGCGGGGGCAACTTACTTAACAGCTGACTTGTTAGCAATGGAAACACTGGTCCCAATTGTTGTCCTAAGCTGACAGCAAATTCTTCCTCTAATAAGGAAGAACTGTATTGTTCTTCCCTATTAGAATTGAATTTTTGCCACCTTTCCTTGCCACAGTTGTTAAGTGAATCACTGCAGTTGTTAAGAGAATCTGGCTTCTCATTTGACTTTGCTTGTCAGAAAGTCGCAAAAGAGGATCACATGATCCCGGGACATTGCAGCCATCATAAATATGAGCCAGTTGCTAGGTGCCTGAATTTCGATCGCATTGACCACGGGGATGCTGCGACAGTCATAAGTCACTTTTCTCAATTCCGTTGTAGCTTCCAATAGTCACTAAGTGAACTGTTGTAAGTCGAGGACTACCTTTACAAATAAATTTTAAATTAGATCATAACCAGGGGTGGGCTGCAAAAATTTAGCAACCTATTCTCTGCCCGGTTACTGGGTGAGTGTGGCCATGATGGGTGTGGCCTAGTCAGCCTCCTGCACCATGGCAGGGGGGGTGTTTTTGCCCTCCCCGGGCTCCGGAGGCTTTCATGGAGCCTCTGGGAGGGTGAAAATGGCTGCCCCAGGCTCCGGAGGCCCTCTGGAGGCCCTCTGGAGGCCGGAAATGGGCCTGTTTCTGACCTTCCAGAGCCTTCAGGAGGCCTGATTTTCGCCCTCTGTGTGGGCCCTGTACTTACCTGGCATCCAAAATGGGCTGCGTGGGGAGTCCTGAGAGGGGCAGGGCGGGGTCAGTGGGGCCAGCCAGAGGTGGAATTTACCAGTTCACCAAACTGGTGAATTAGCTACCGGTTAGCTAAGGGTTTGCCTGAACCGGGGTGAACCGGTAGCACACCCCTGATCATAACTCTCTTCTTTCTATGAATTCTCCTATGTATAATCTAGAAACCATAAATCACATTTATTTTTTAATTTTAATTCTTTTTAATTCTTATAGAAAATATCCATAAGAGATTTCCAATCATTAATAAATGTAGTTATGTCTTTTCTCTAACAAAGCAGTCAACGCTTCCATTTCAGCAAAATCTGTCAATTTCAATAACCATTCCTCCATAGTGGTAGTGTCGAATCTTTCCATCTCCTTGCATGTAATAATCTCGCTACAGTAATCATATATTGAAATGAAATTTAATGAAAGTTAATTGATTGTCTGTTCTCTTGTTTCAGGGAACTTTTGCGACATAGTGTTCATTTGTTGGGAACATTTGTGGGGTGCATTTAAGGGCTTTAGAGGTGGGCCGATCAGAACGGATTCTTCATCCCCGGCTAATATGGTCATTAACTGGAAAAAAAATACATGTTGTCAGTTTTGGTTCCACTTGTATACAATCTGAAATATATTCATTCCATTTATTTGATTTACAGTATAGCTTCCAATCATGCAATTTGTTTGTCGGAGCAGCTAACACAAAATTAGACTTGAATAAATAAGAGTAACTAACAATAAAACAACTGTAGCACAGTAATACCCAAACTTCAACCATATAATTCCAGTCATGTCAAAAACACGCCTTTAAAGCTAAGAGCATTTTGCTTTTCAAAAGAAATTAAGCAATAGCAGGGAGAAAGTGAGTGTGAATTCTAACTAATGCAAATTATATAGATTTTCAGAAAGGCTGGACCTCTTCACTGCTCATTCTAAGAATTGATTTAGTGTTAGGATTAACAGGTGGAGTATAAAGGTAAACATTGCGTTAACAGGTGGAATTTTTGTCTTCTGACCAGTCATATTTATTCAAAGGGTGTTCCATAGCTGCAGGTAGAAAGAACCACATTGCAGTAAGACAGAGGAGGTGGTTTAAAAAAAATGAAAATACAAGTGGTACCCTGTTTCCCCGAAAATATGACCTACCCTGAAAGTAAGTCCTAGCTTGATTTTTACACGTGTGCCCTACCCCCAAAATAAGCCCTAATTAAGATCCTGCCCATTCCAGAGTGCACAGGTAAAAATTAAGCTAGGGTGAGGATGGAGGGGTGGAGCTACCCTACTACTTATACTTTGGACAGTTGTAGCCAGGCCTCACACACCCCAACACCTGCCTTACTGGCCCATTTTTTCTGCAGCTGGCAAGGCTGGCAAGTCTTCCCTGAAGGCCTCTGCAGCTGATAACAAAGCTCTGGATCAATCCAGAACTCTGTTATCGGCTGCAGAGGCCTTCAGGAAAGCCTTGCCGGCCACAGAAGAAGAAATTCCTGAAGGCCTCTGACAGACAAAAGGAGGACGGGGGCACAAGTGAGGTTAGTCAGTGGATGATGCCCCCCGAAAATAAGACCTGGTGCCTTTTTTTTTGGTGGAAAAAAAAATAAGACAGGGTTTTATTTTTGGGGAAACACAGTATGTATTGGGCAATTCCAGTTGAACAATATCTTCATGGAAACATAGACAAAGAAAAGAGAACAAATATTTGAATGCTCTGGAACTTAAAACATACTTAGAAAATTAGTTAAAATATATTATTTGCTTGATCTCACGCTTATCTTATTCTGGTTGCAACATACAGATAGACCTTGCTTAATGACCAGTTGCTTAGCGGCTGTTCAAAGTTATGACGTACCATACAACCTGGTTCTGGAATTTCAAGAGTGGCACAATTGACAAATATTCATTCATTCATTCATTCATTCATTCATTCATTCATTCATTCATTCTCTAATTCTACTGAATTACACTTAAGCTTTTTGTGACTCCCCCATATCCCCGATATAATAACCACCGTATTTTTCATTACTTTTCTAGGAATTTACCTGAAAAAGTAAAAGATGATGTCCAAGTCAAGAATATGAGTGGGCAGTGGTTTTATGAAGCCAAGGCAAAGAGGCACACAGAGAAAATACATGGAGCCGATATTATCCGGGCATCAATAAGAAGGAAGCCCTTGACAATAGGTATATGTTGATTTGAAAAAAAAGAACCATGGCTTTTTGAAGAAGGAGAAATGTTTGTTTTGGTAGATCTTCAATCAGGAACACACTTTGTTATGGTTAAAATGAGGAAGGGCTTTTAATGGTCTTGATTCAAGTCAGTTTTCCTCCAGCCTGCTGTCCTCTAAATGTTTGGAGCTCCCATGTCCAAATCCAATTCCAAGCCAGCACGATCAGTGGTTCTAAGTGGAGAATCTACTTACCTACTTCCTGCCTGCCTGCCTGCCTACCTGCTGATTTACTTACCTTTCTGCCTATCTACCTACTACCTACCTACCTACCCATCTATCTGCCCGCTTATCTGACTGCCTATTTGTATGTCTATCTGCCTGCCTGCCTGCCTACCTGCCTGCCTCTTGCCTATCTACCTACCTGCCTGTCTGCCTACCTGATTATTTACTTACCTGCCTGCCTGCCTATCTATCTACTTACCTATATACCTATCTGCCCACCTACCTGACTGCCTACTTGCCTGCCTTTCTGTCTGCCTGATTACCTGCCTGCCTATCCATCTACCTACTGACCTGCCTGCCTACCTATTTATCGACCTACCTACCTGGCCACTCACTCACCAAGCAACTCAGAATCAATGGAAGTCAATGTACTGAATGAAGACTCTCTACCACAGTGAAAATGCTTAGATGATTTATCCATACTCCCATCTTGTTCAAGAGCCATTGGGGTAACTGGATGTTTCCAGAATAACTAATATCTCCTATACAGGTAGTCCTTGAATTATGACCAAAATTGGGGACTGGAAAATTTGTTGTTAAACAGAGTGGTCATTAAGTGAGGCATCACATGACTGTCCCTGATTTTATAACCTTTTTGCTGCGGTTGTTACGTGATTCACCAAGTGGCTTGTGATTTGCAACCTCCTGCCGGCTTTCCCGTTGACTATGCTCATCCAAAGCCAGCTAGGAGGTTTGTAAATGGTGATCATGTGACACTGGGACACTGAATACCTGCACTTGGATTTTGATCACATGACTGTGATGATGCCACGATGGTGATGAGTGCGAGGACAGGTGGTGTCACCTTTTTCGGTGCTGTTGCAACTTCAAAGTCACTAAACAAATGGTCATAAGTTGAGGGCTAAGCTAATGCAATCCTAAATTGCATTAACGGAGGGATACAATCGAGATCAGGTGAGGTACTAATACCACTCTATAAAGCCTTAGTAAGACCACACCTAGAGTACTGCATCCAGTTTTGGTCACCACACTATAAAAAAGATGTTGAGACTCTAGAAAAAGTACAGAGAAGAGCAACCAGGATGATGAGGGGATTGAAGACTAAGGCATATGAAGAACGGTTACAGGAACTGGGCATGGCTAGTCTAGGGAAGAGAAGGACCAGGGGAGACAGGATAGCAGTGTTCCAATATTTAAGGGGCTACCACAGAGAGGAAGGGGTCAAGCTATTTTCTAAAGCACCCAAAGGCCAGACAAGGAATAATGGATGGAAACTGAACAAGGAGATATTTAACCTGGAAATAAGGAGAAACTTTCTGACAGTGAGAACAATCAACCAATGGAACAGAAGTTGCCCTTGGAAGTTGTGGGAGCGCCATCACTTGAGACCTTCAAGAAGAGATAGGACTGCCATTTGTCAGAAATGGTGTAGGGTCTCCTGCTTGGGTGGGGGGTTGGACTAGATGACCTACAAGGTCCCTTCCAACTCTGATTATCTGTTTATCTGACTATCTGTATAACAAACTTTTACAGGAAATCTGTGGGCTTTTCCCCAAAATTGAAAAGTGCTGCGAGTTTGTAAAAGATTTCATATTTTAAAAACGGTGCCTTTCTTAACAATAGGATAGAATAAAATGACTGAAGTATCAATTAACATTTAGAATCTTGAATAGATTGAGGGTAATAAAAAAATAGTGGTGTTCATGTTTTGTATTCAGTGTTAATAAAGAAGAAACTTGAATGTTCAAACTGTATATTGGCTACTTTGTGTGTATGAGTGGACAAAGCATAAGCTAATTTTCTCTCACGGTTTTGTCTTTATCTTATATTTTAGCTGAGCTGAGTCAGAGTAAGCCTGGAAATACCAAAAGCAGCTGGGTGAACAATGTCAACAAAGAGATCTTTGTGTCACCAGAACAGTTGGGTGTCATACAAGATAAGGAAGAGGAATCCAAATCTAACCAGAGGTAAGATATCTCATGAAATTTGCTGATTGTATAACCTATGATCAGATATAAACTTGTTTAGAAAATTGCTTACCATGGACTCCCAGCTTAGAATTATTATAATTCATTTCCTGCACCTGTGTTTTATTTATTCTTTAATTTCCTTGCATAATCAGCTTCCTTACAAGTGCATCAGGTTCTGTCAGTTCAGTGTCATGGCTTTACAGGTTGTCCTTGATTTGTGACCGCAATCGAGCCTAACATTTCTCTGGTTAAACAAGACAGTGGCTAAATGAGTTGTGCCCTGTTTTACAACAGTTCTTGCCATGGTTGGTTAAGTGAATCACTGCAGTTGTTAAGTTAATAACAGGGTTGCTAAGTGAATCTGGCTTCACCCATTGAATTTGCTGGTCAGAAGGTTGCAAAAGGAGATCAGGTGACCCTGGGACACTACAACCATCATAAATATGAGTCAGTTGCTAAGCATCTGAATGCTGATAATCTGATCATGGGGATGCTGCAAGGATCGTAAATGTGAAAAATGTTCATAAGTGACTTTTTTCGGTGCTATTGTATCTTTGAATGGTCACCAAACAAACTACTTGTACATGCCTTGAATTTCTTGGAAGAACAATGGAATAGCCAGTCACTACTTATGAGCATATAAAATAGATTGGGCTGAGAAGGAGTGACTGGCCTAAAGTCTCCAGGATTGGAATCTGGGTTTCCCTTAATCCTACAGCTTACTCATTACACAATCAAGCTGCCTTGCCCATTAGAATGCTAGAGAAAAATGTAACATTTTAAGACTAATGGGTACTAGATAATGGGTACTAGACCCATGCCCTGTTGGGTCACCATTTCAGAGAGATTTCCTTAGCGAAACTGATAAATAGAATTACCACGGGGGCAAAAAGCAATAAGAGTTGAAGTGACTTTCAGCTTCCTGCTGGTTTCCCTATTGAGCTTCCTTGTGGGAAATTTGCGGATAAGTGGTTGATGCTGGGGGAGGGGGAGTAAGGGATTGCAAGACTGGCTGGGAAATTGTCATGGAGAAATGAAAATGACAATCAGCAGTGCGTACCAGCCTTTCTTTTTTGTAGAAATGGTGCATGTGGTGGTAGCTCAGATTTACAAGTGAAAGATCTTTCTTTCTTTCTTTCTTTCTTTCTTTCTTTCTTTCTTTCTTTTCTTCTTTCTTTCTTTTCTTTCTTTTCTTTTTCTTTTTCCTTCCTTCCTTCCTTCCTCCTCCCTCCCTCCCTCCCTCCCTCCCTCTTTCTTTCTTTCTTTTCTTTCTTTCTTTTCTTTCTTTCTTTCTTTCTTTCTTTCTTTCTTTCTTTCTTCCGTAAAAAAAGCCTGGGATATTTTTTCACTGTATCTTTCAAACTAGAAATAAATGTGCCCGGGATCATGTGTGTGTGTGTATGTGTACATATACTTGCCACTTTTGTTTGAGGTGAGGGCTGGGTTATTATTTTTAAGACCTGTGCTTCTCCCACAAGTAATATTGACTTCTCTTTTCATGGGTGGAAAGAGAAAAGTTATCTTCAGGTGAAAGGTCTTTAAGGTATGGCATGAAAAGCAGAAGCCTGCATAATTGAAATGCTTTTAAAAGGCACATGGATCAGTTGAGACTTCTTTTGTGATCCCTAAGACTGGCATACATTTGGTTAGATTGTTATACATTTACTTTTCGGGGGTTCCTGTTCTCATTGTGCAGTCATGTCTGCTTCCTGTTTTTGAGCACACAATAATATCCTCACAGCATTAGGCATTGCCCTGTACTGTAGATACTTTTATTTATTTATTTGTGTATATGAGTCAGTGTTGACTTCTGGAGATTGCCTGGGCGAGTCCCTGCAGTTTTCAAGGTTTTTCGAAAAAGGTTTGCCATTGCCGTCTTCCTAGGGCTGAGAGAGAGGGACTGGCTCAATGTCAACCAGTGTAGAAGCAGAGCTGGGGGTGGAGTTAAGAGGGTTATCAGTCTGGCATCGTTACATTGCCACAAGTGATCCAAGTCCAGCCCCCCTTGAATTCCATTGATTCTTATCTAGCACCAATTTATTGAGCAGTGAATCTTCTGAGAACTTAATGTATGATCCTGATTCCTTGCACTGATATCCAGCTGGCTTTGTGCCTAAGGGAGGACTAGAACTCCTGGTCTCCTGGTTTCTAACCTGATGCTTTAAACACTACACCAAGCTGGCTCTCGTGTGTAGATACCAAAGAGTTGGATTTCCTTCTCTTGGACATGCTTTCAAGAACAGTTTCTGCTATAGAAAGCATTATAATCAGAAAACTTGGAGGCACACAGGTGAACACTGACACACCTGTGTTTTAATAGAGGTTGATGTAATTAGGGATTACAGTTTAGGAATGTGACAGTAGAGGTATTGTGTTTCCCCACAAATAAGACCCTGTCTTATATATTTTTTGCTACCAAAAAGGCACTAGGTCTTATTTTCGGAGAGTGGATGTTGTCCACTGACTCACCTCACTTGTGTGCGTCCTCCCGGCCTCCTTTTCACTATCAGAGGCCTGAATGTCTTCGGCTGATAAGGTTTTCCTGAAGGCCTCTTCAGCCGATAACAGAGCTCTGGAGATCGATCTGGAGCTCTGTTATTGGCTGCAGAAGGTTTCAGGAAAGCCTTGCCAGCTGCAGAAGAAATGGGGTCGGCAAGGCAGGTGTCGGGGCATGCAAGGCCTGGCTGCAACTGTCCAAAGGTAAGTAGTAGAGTAGCTCCACACACACCCTCACCCCCACCCTAGCTTAATTTTTATCCATGCACTCTGGAGTGGGCAAGGGTCTTAATTAGGGCTTATTTTGGGGGGCAGGGCTTATATTGGGTGCGTGTATAAAAATCAAGCTAGGACTATTCAGGGTAGGTTGTATTTTCGGGGAAACACGGCACAGTTGTTAAGTGAATAACTGCAATTATTAAGTTGGTTGTTAAGCGAGTCTGGCTTCCCCATTGGCTTTGCATGTCAGAAAGTTGCAAAAGGTAATCACATTTATTTATTTATTTATTCGACTTGTATGCCGCCCTACTCCCTAAGGACTCAGGGCGGCGAACATTAAAACAGAGCAAATTTACAATAAAAAACAATTAAATAAAACAAGCCAAATACATTAAAACATTAAGAAAAAATTAAAACCCTCGCCCCTCCCCCCGGGTCATTCCAGGTCGGCCTGTTGAAACAGCCATGTCTTCAGGTCTCGGCGGAAGGAGCGGAGGTCAGGGGCCAAACGGAGATCCACAGGGAGCTCATTCCAGAGGGCAGGCGCTCCCATGGAGAAGGCCCTAGCCCTGGGAACCGCCAGCCGACAATGCCTGACCGACGGTATCCCAAGAAGGCCTCTCCTATAAGAGCGAACAGGGCAATCGGAAAGTGATGCTGGCAGGAGGCGTTCCCGCAAGTACCCTGGACCCAAGCCATTTAGGGCTTTATAAGTTGTTAGTAACACCTTGAAGGCGACCCGGGAGACAACCGGCAACCAATGCAAGCCGCGCAGAAGGGGTGTAACATGGGAGTAACGGGATACTCCCATCACAGCCCACGCAGCCGCATTCTGCACCAGCTGTAACCTCCGGGTCATCCGCAAGGGCAGCCCCATGTAAAGAGCATTGCAGTAGTCGATTCTGGAGGTGACGAGCGCATGAGTGACCGTTCGAAGGGCATCTCGGTCCAAATAAGGGCGGAGCTGGTGAACCAGCTGAACCTGGGCAAAAGCCCCCCTGGCCACAGCTCCCACATGCTCCTCCAAACTGAGCTGTGAATCCAGGAGGACGCCCAGATTCCTCGCCTATCCATGGGGGCAGCCCTCCCCCATGACCAAAGATGGTACATCCAATGAAGACCGAGATGCCGGTAAGAACAGTCACTCAGTCTTGGTGGGGTTGAGCTGAAGCCTATTACTCCCCATCCAGACCCGTACCGCCTCCAGGCACCGGGACATCACAGAGAGAGCATCACTGATCTGGTCTGGGGTGGAGATATAGATGACCCTGGGGCACTGCAAACGTCATAAATAGGAGTCAGTGGCCAAGTATCTGAATTTTGATCATGTGACCATGGGTATCTGAACGGGCATGAGTGTGAAAAATAGTCATAAAATATCCAGTGCCGTTGTAACTTTGAATGGTCACTAAATGAACTGTTGTAAGACAAGGACTACCTGTACTTAGTCTGTAGAGATTCTCAGTCATCCAGGTCTTGGTTGACCCAAAGATGATTTCTCTTGTTTTGTCTTTTGAAGACGTTTCGTTCCTCATCCAAGTAGCTTCTTCAGCTCTGACAGGATAGTGGAGATTGGAAGGATTTCATGACCCCAATGACTCTCTAAAAAGGATGCAAATGACCATCTGTCTGCAAGGAACATAAATCCTCCCATTCCCCACTATCCTGTCAGATCTGAAGCAGGTCCTTGGATGAGGAGCGAAATGTCTTCAAAGAAAAAGCAAGCAAGTCCAGTTGCCTCCTGAAAAGGCACTTTTGGAACTACCTGTACGTAGGTTTCCTTAATTAAAGGTCCTGGCACTTAGATGGGTGACATGGACAAGATCTAAGCTTCTTTTCTTGTCTCTTTTTTCTTCAGCCCTAAAATGTCCAATGCAGCCTCCAATACATTACAGAAACCCCAGGAAGAAACGAGGAAGTCAGCTCTTTCCCCATCTAAGGTGGGTTTATCATTACTACCCAGTGATGGTTAAGTGCCTAAATGAATGTTTAGAAGAAGCAGGGAAGGCTACAGCCTTTTATGACCTCACCTGTGAATTGATTGATTGCCTATGCGAATCCCAAGGTGGGAACTGCATGGGCCTTGGATTGGCTTTTTCTGTGAGCAATTCAGTAACATTTTAGGTGGTCTCAGAATTTTACTATCAGTTCCCTAGGGCCTGATTCTGGCTCTTTCATAAGCAATGAAGAAAAGTAAAATAGCCCATTGCTCTTGAAAGGCATATTGGAGGGAGAGAGGGAGAGAGGGGAGGATGGAAGGGAGGGAGGAAAAGAAAGAAGGAAGGAAGGAAGGAAAGAGGAGAAGGAAGGATGGATGGATCAGGACACCTAGGTCTTTGGTTGATCCCCTCAAAGCAAGGTAAAGATGGTTAAAATGAGGATGCGAGACATAGGATGAGATAACATAGTTGTATGTTAGGTTGGAAAATCCCCAAAACACGTCTGAAACAAATGGTGCAAACCACTTTCATATTCTTGTTGAGGATCCAAAATGGAAATCCACTTCATGTAATAATTATGACTTATATGTTCAGTTCTTGCTAAGATTTGGTGTTTGTGCAGTTGTCTCTGCAATTCCCTGATTTAGTGACGTAGTTTGATGGAGGATCCTTCATAATTTGGAAAAGCAGAGTAGATGCATCAACTTTCTTTTGGGATCGGGCACAGACTCAAAGGAATTATATATTGTACTTCTAGGCTCTGGGATAGTCTCATTTTTAGAAGTAAATATCTGAGCTGACAATGGAATTATTTTTATTCTATCATTACAATGCCATTTTTAGTTCCAAATCACCACCAAACTCGACAAAGCACCATTCTTTTTCTTCATTTTGTCATCTATTAAGATGGATTCATTATTGTGCCTCTTTTTACTGCTTTTTAATGCCAGAGCAAGACATTTTCTGCATTTGTACAAAAGATATACCTTTTAATATAATGCATTGGTTGGAAAAGATGCTATGAGTTTCTGATTTTTTTGCTACCATTGAGTCTTCTCTTACAATTATTTTCTCTGTATGATTTCTTAAATTACAATATTTTAGGTTTGATGCAATCTAGCTGCAAGCTTTGAGAAGTATTATCAATATCCTGTTCACTGTATTCTGTGAATGCAATTTTCACTCCTGTATCAAATGTGGTTCTTTGCTTTCCAGAATGTATATTTGACTTGCACAGCTGTGTAATGTTGACATTTAATTTCCATTATGACAAACATCATCTTAAATGGAAGCAAGTCTTAATGAATGGAGTAAGATTTATCTTAATTAAAAAGAACTAATAGTCATTCTTGATTAATACAGCTTTTATCCTTCTAAATCAGGGAAGTTGTCAAACTCCTTTGAAAGATGGCAGAAGCATTTGGAGGTCTTTATTTTCTCTGCTGTTCTTTCTTTCCATGTTTTTAAACCATGTAAATTAAATCATTCCAGCAAAGGAAAAATCCGTTTAATGACTCAACTGGATCAGAAGATAATGCAAAAACTGAACAGCCTGAAAATGGAATGACTGATTCATCAGAAGCAACAGAGGAAGGTGAAGAGTTTTTCTTTTTAAAAAAATAATCTGCACAGTTTTTATAGAATAATCAAAACCTTGAACAAATATTACAGTATGCTTTGAGATCATAAAAGTAAGTGCTATGTTACAAAGTTGTTTAGCAAACGTACTGTGTGGAATTGGCGGGTGGGGTTTGCAAATAATGGGCAAAATTGCACAGAACAAAATTATATTAAGACAGCTTCTGTCTCTACACACTTGTACAAATTATACCATGTTGTTGTTTATTGCTTATATGTTGCTTATCAAATGCTAATACAGATAGTCCTCAAGACTGGTCATTTAGCGACTGTTTGAACTTACAACCAGGGGTGGGATGCAAATATTTTTACTACTGGTTCTGTGGGCATGGCTAGGTGGGAGTGGCTAGGTGGGAGTGGCTAGGTGGGAGTGGCCATGTGACTGGGTGGGCATGGCTTCTTTTTTTTTAGCACCCCTCCACGCTCCGCTTTTTTGCCTCCTGAGCCTCAGGGAAATCTCCTGGACGAAGCAGTAAGGCAGCAAGGGGAATCCTGGCACAGCTGATTGTCAGAACAGCTGATCGTCGGGAGAAAAAAAAGAAATACCATAAGGACTAACTGGGAAGGGAGGGGAGGGGTGGGCAGAGAGGGGCGGGGCCAGCCAGGGGCACAATTTGCCAGTTCTCCGAACTATGCAGAATCATAACAACCGGTTCTATCGAACCAGTCTGAACCAGTAGAATCTCACCCCCTGCTTATGACACACTTCCCAAAGCTAAATGTCTATGGAGATTCTCAGTCCTCCAGGTCATGGTTGTCCCAAAGGTGCTTTTTCAAGAGGCAACTGGACTTTCTGGGTTTTTTTTTTTAAAGCGTTTCGCTTCTCATCCAAGAAGCTACTTCAGAGCTGTACCTAAGGCAGGACTAGAACTCAGGATCTCCCAGTTTCTAGCCTGGTGCCTTAACCGCTACATCAAACTGGCTCTCCGTGTGCCGGTTAACTAACCATGTTTTACAAGCAAGCCATGAGAAACAAGAACCACTTAAAATATGCCTGGGTTTTCTATAATAAAAAATATATATATTTTCTCTCTGACCTTAATCAGATATTTTGGCTTGATCTGAGGCCTAGCCATAGCATAATGCAGCAAAATTAAGATGAGCAGACTGATTGTATTGAAGAAGTCTCTTGTGGAATTGTTCACCTGCATTTGGAAAACTAACAAAATAAATAATAGCTTGAGCTCTTTTCTGTAATTTTTCTGGGTGTATGCAGTTACTAAAACCATCACTTTATAACTGCCTCACTCTTTAGTATCTATATATATAAAAGCGAAATACCACTTATGCACAAAATCACAAAATCTCCAGAACCGTAAAGCCTACAAACTTGAAATTTGGCACATATGTTCCTCTTGGCTTCTAGGTGCCACTAAGAAAGGATTTTTTGAAATGGTCTTCACAGCATTAGTGTTTTGTATATTATTATTATTATTATTATTATTATTATTATTATTATTATTATTATTATGGCCTTGGTGGTGCAGGCTGTTAATAGCCTAGCACTTAGCTGCCTGTAATTATTGCAGGCTCGAATCCCACCAGGCTCAAGGTTGACTCAGCCTTCCATCCTCTCGGGGTAGGTAAATTGAGGGCCCAAGATTGTTGGGGGCAATAAGCTGACTTTGTAAAAATGCCGCTTTGGGGCGGGGGCAAAAAGCCCTAGTAATAAGCAGGCATATACAATGGAAGGAAGGCTATTGCTGAGCGCATTGGGTTGCGCTCCAAAAATTGTAAGCCGCCCTGAGTCTTCGGAGAAGGGCGGGATATAAATATGAATAAAAATAAAATAAATAAAAATAAATTATTATTATTATCACACTCTGATGCTAAGGAATTCTACTCCCCCTCCCCACCTAAAATTTATTTATTTATTTATTAATGAGACTTGAAAATAAATCTGTTCCAAATGCAAAGCACAAGCAGAGGAGAGGAGTTTCAGTTTCAGTTTCAGTTTGATAGCATCAAGCAGTTTAGTACAGAACAGTTGAGCTAAGCCACGCCCAGGCTCCTTGTTGTCTCCTTGCTCACACAGCAGATACTGTTTCAGTTTCCGAACAGCCCTGAACTCTCTCACACACTGACAGGACGCTAGCCAGATGAATACTGATGGATGCTTATAGGCAGAGGCAGAATCCTGCCCCCATTTTCCTCCCCAAAAACTAAGGCGGACCACATAGTTTTGTAGTGAAGCACCGATATCGAGCTAGTTACTATATGAGATACAAAAATAATTCTGATTTTATTTATTATTTTTATTTTATTTTATTTTTTGGACTTGTATGCTGCCCCATCTCCGAAGACTCGGGGCGGCTCACAACTAAAAGCAACAACAATAAATAATTAAAAAGAGATTAAACCAGTTCGCAAGCCCCAAAATTACAAAACTAAAATAACAATAATTAAGATATTTAAAAAAAAATTTTTTTTTATTCCTATAGAATAAGCTTAAATCTTAAGCAGTATGATTTTGCACCCTTAGAAAGTATTTAATGAGCATGTTAGCATCAATTCTTTTCCAGACTTATCATAATGCATGGTTGGCTAGGGAATTCTGGGATTTGAAGTCCACAAGTTTGAAATGGCCAAGCAGTTCTTATCTGCAGTTTGCTTATAAAATTTTCTTTGTATGTGTGTGTATCTCTCCCTCCTTCCCTCCCTCCCTCCCTCTCCTCTCTCTTTCTGTGTGAATGTGTCTTGTTTTGCAGCCACTCTTTCACCTTCCGTAGAAAACCAACCCAGAGTAAAGTTATCCAACTACAGCAGAGCAGAGGCATCTGAACAACCTTCTTCAGCTTTTAGGCAGACAGAAAAACTGCCTGTACCAAAAGCTAGGAAGAACATCCACAGGACCTCTGATGAAAACTTGCAGAGTAAAGATTCCCTACCCAGAGCACCTAGAAGGATCAAGCAGGTCAATGGCCAAGGACGGACACCCAAGAGCATCCTCAAGCGAAGCTCCAGTTCAAGTTCTACGGATTCTGAAGTGTTGCGTCTTAGTCAAACCTTGGAGCCACCTAACAAAAGCGGGTTGCCAACCTCCCCCATCCTTGAAGATGTGGCAGAGAAGAGCCCTACCCCGGGAGAAGACCATTCTCAAAACTCACTAAAGCAGGTCAGATTCTCCTCCAGCGTAAATAAGAATGAACGTCCACCGAAACTCAAGTTGCACGAGGGCAAAGAACTCGGGGAGTTCACTTTGTTAGACACCAACTCTGTTAAGGCCAATGAGAATGAAGTCAATTATTTAGAAGGTCCATCTTCTTCAGCAAAGCCAGCACGGTCCTATTCTCCGTCTTTAGATGGTAACGTGAAGGATGGACCCGAATCTCGAGAAGGAGAAATACCTTCAAGTTCCTACAACTTTAATGACTCAGGTCTTCCAGCGTTGGCGAGAAGTCTTCCCCCAGAAGTTGCACTTCCAAAGGACCCATCCAGGAAGATGGTTCCCAGCACCATGGACAACGAAACTGTTCCAAGTGTGTCTCAGTCCAAAACTAAGCAGCTGAATCCTGAGCCATGTGACACCACACAACCCAGCGCTGGTAAGAAATATAATGGAAGCCAATGAGATAACATCTAGTCAGGTTGTCACCCTTGTTTCATCCTATCTCCAGTCTTGTTTTTAGGAGTATGGTAGTACAGGTAGCCCTTGATTTACAACCATTCATTTAGTGACCGCTCAAAGTTACAGTGGCACTGAAAAAAGTGACTGACGGCTGCTTTTCACACTTAAGACCATTGCAGTGTCCCCATTATCATGTGATCAGAATTTGAATATATATACAGAATATTATAATATTTTCTTATATACAGAAAGGTGCTTCTAAAGCAATGGTCGCCAACCAGTGGGCTGGGGACCACTGATGGTCCATGAGAAAATTCTGGTGGTCCACAGAGAAATGTCACCCCCAAAGCACCCCCCAAAGCAATTAATCCAGGCTGCACGGGAACACAAGGCTGCGCCACCCACATGGCCCGCAGGAACACAAGGCTTGCGTTGCTTGCATTGTGAACAGCATGAAGTAGTGAGGGGAGGGGGGAAGAGCGTAGGGGGTGAACTTGCCCCACTCGTCCCATGTGCCTCGCCTGGCCACTGGGCTGCTTCTTTCCGCTTCTTTCTTCTTCTGCTTGTGGCTACACACAAGGAAAGCAGCAAGTCTTTCTTTCTCTCCCCCAAACTCTGCCAGAAATGAGTCTTTGGGACCCTGCAAGGCATCCTGCTCCAAGAGGCTGCGCCGGTGCGACAAGTCTCACAAAGACTCATTTCTGGCAGAGTTTGGGGGAGATAAAGAAAGACTTCTGCTGCTTCTGCTGCTTTCCTTGCATGAAGCCAAAAGTCTCTCTCTCTCCCCACCTCACCCCCGAGAACGGAGCTGGAGATGGTATCCTGCGATCCCAAATAAAGAATTATTGATTGGTAGGAAAATGGGGTGGGGAATTTTCCTGCAGACTTTTTTTGGGATTTTCCCAGGGTCTCTGTTCTGCGGGATTTAAAATTATGAGTTTGGTGGTCCCTGAGGTCCAAAAGGTTGGCGAACCCTCTTCCAAAATGGTGGGATTCAAATTTTTTTACTATGGATTCTGTGAGTGTGGCTTGGTGGGAATAGCTAGATGGGTGTGGCAGGGGAAGGTTACTGCAAAATCCCATTCCCTCCCCACCCCACTAACCTGCTTTCCAGCTCGGTTCTCCTGTGCAGGGCAACAAAAGAAGACTCAGCCGATCAGCTGGGACTTGGGAGGCAGAGAATAGATGGGGGTGGGGCCAGTCAGAGGTGGTATTTGCCGGTTCTCCGAACTACTCAACATTTCCGCTACCGGTTCTCCAGAACTGGTCAGAACCTGCTGAATACCACCTCTGTTCTAAAGGCATGACAACTGGCAACTGGTATGTATTTATGATGGTTGCAGTGTCTCAGGGTCACATGGTCAGTTTTTGCGACCTTTCTGACAAGCAAAGTCAAGAGGGAAGCTGGATTCACTTAACAACCATATTACTAACTTAATGACTGCAGTGATTCACTTAACTGTGCCAAGAAAGGTTGTAAAATGGGAAAAAATTCACATGACTATCTTGCTTCCCAATGCAAATTTGGGCCTCCATTGTGGTCATAAGTCGAGGACTACCTGTACTTTCAATGTCTTTGCCTCTTTGTTAATTCCACATCATCATATTGTTGGTGTACTTGCTAATTATTTCATTCAGGATGCATTAAACAATGATGGAAATAGCGGCAACACTGTTAAACAGAATTAGAACTAGCAAGTTATTATACTTTAGGAGACTCGGTTTATTTTGTCATGTAGCTGGTAAGTAATAAGACTTGGAGAAGGATTTTGCTGTGTTTGTTGAGATGTACGTGCTAGGATTCCAGAATCTGAAGTTAAACAGAAAAATCCTTCTTTATTCCACTTGTGCATCTTGTTTTCTAATTTTTGGCAAATCATTGTTTGTTATTTAGTGTGGACAGACTGGTTTGTTTCCATAGTTAGTGGCCAAACTGTCAGGTTTATTCCATGCTACCTATATACAAGAATCTGAACCGGAAATTGCCCCACAGGAGCAGATAGAGGTAAATCCTAGAGAGGCAGGAAATATATCACAGAACAATAGAGATAGATAATATATACAATATATATATACAATATATACAATAGAGCTAGAGAGGGATAGTGCTGCCTAGACAGCAGACATAAATCCTATAACAGTCAAGGTACATAGCACTAGATAAGAGTTAATGGAATTCCAGGAGGGCTGGCGCAGTGATTCCAAACTTATGATGTGTTTGACCCTGCCTTCGATCTCTATCTGGTCATCTCCTATATAGACTAGTCTAATCACTACTGTTACGAGAAAATCAAAGCCCCTGATTGGTGCTGTTCAAATGGTTGTAACAAGAAGTTTCAACAAGATTTGACCAGGAATTTGAAATTTTTCATGTAAAATATAAAGGACTTGGATATGTTTAGTTTGAGATAAAAAGGCTAAGGAGAGACACGATAGCAGTTTTTAAAGTTTAAAGAGCTGACGGAAAGAAGTGAGTATGGGTTTAATCTCCAGAATTCCTGAGAGTAGGTCAAGAATCAATAGGTGGAAGTGTTATATAAAGCGAGACCTAAAGCTTGAAATAAGGAGCAATTTCTTGACTGTAAGAGTTACAAAGCAATGAAACAGCTTATCTTCTGGAGGCATAGGGGCTTCATCACTAGAAGTTTTCCAACAAAAGTTGGATAGCTAGTTGGTCTAGTGGTTAAGGCACCAGGTTCAAAACTGGGAGACTGTGAGTTCAAATCCTGCCTTAGCCATGAAGGCCAGCTGGGTGACCTTGAAGCACTCTCTCTCAGCCCAACACACCTCACAGGGTTGTTGTGGGGAAAAGAGGAGGAAGATGTATTGGATATGTTTACTGCCTTGAGTTATTTGTAAAAATAATATAAAGAAAAATAAAATAAAATAAATGGTATGAGGAGTGTCCCTCTTCTGTGTAGGGAGTTTGAAGCCATTTCAAACCCTATAATTTTAGAATTCTTCTACAAAAGGTACTAATAGCTGCATTATCAAAACAGATTAGCAGGCTATTAGAGAATTTCTACCATTCTAGTGTTCTGGGAGATGGTTTTTTTTAAATGAAAATGCAGAACATGGAATTTAAATAAATAACATGTGAACATCTTTACTTAAAAAACACCGATTGTGCAGTTGGATATCCTATGTAATAATTAAACTACAAATTTAATTGATTGGCTGATGTAAAATCCTATAAATCGGACAACACATTTTAAAATTAGCTTTAAAAAATACAAGCATTTTAGATGTCATGCAATGTTTTGGGAAGTATTTGGCAGACTGGAAAACTGCCATCAAAAATGGTCGTTTTTCTAATTCAAAATACACTATCTAAAAATGAAATACATTTTCCTTTAAAGGTATATAGCAGAGATGGGGAATTATGGCCCTTTATGGCTTGTAGACTTCAACTCCCAGAATTCCTGAGCCAACATGGTGGGCTCAGGAATTCTGGGAGTTGAAGTCCACAAGTCATAAGAGCGCTATAGTTCCCCGTTCTTGGTATATAGTCAGGGCGATATAGGCAGTTGGAAATCAAGTGATACCATTAATTTGGGAGGCTACAATTTTGTTTGTTTGTTTGTTTCTCAAGAAATATTGACTGTGTCTCTTGTAGGCCAGGAGTTGCGTTTGGCTGAGGCAGAGGAAGCCATGTTGCCAAAATCTAGCCTTGCAGACCCTGAACAAGGTAAGCCTGCTCTTGTTGTGGGTCACAGTGTTGACAAACATGCTGCTGAAAATTTGAAGGCCACTGATGAATCCATATCCAAAGTGCTAGACTGGTTCAAAAGAAGTTCCAGTACTGATGACAAAGGAACAGTTTTGATAACCTCTCAGGAAAGGCCATCTGCAGAGATGGACACTCCAAAGTCAGTGGAATGGTCTGCAATTGGAGAAGATAAATGGTCAAATACAGATCTGAAACCCTCTCTGTATCAAAGAGGAGAGTTGACAAGCAAAGACTTAAGGCTCCAAGATGTCATAAAACCACCAGGACAATTATCATTTTTGGAAAATGAAAGCCCAAGCAATATGGTCCTAGGAGACCAACCTCCTTCTAATCAAAGCAAAGAAAACGAGAATGCAACTTCTCACAATATGCATAGCACTAAGAGAACCCATTTCCAGGCCATTGATCAGAGTGAGGAGAAGATGGATGAAAGCAATCTAAAAGACATACGTGAAGATGCTGTTGAGGGTAAAACATATGTGGATTTGAAAAACTCTGACGCTTCTTTCAGAAGTAGAATGAAAAAAGAAACCAGTTCACAGACTGATGGAGAGAGAGATGTTAAACCTTTCTTGGAGGAAGGAAACATTCAGCTTAAATCTGGAGAAACTCCGAAAGATCCTAAAGAAAAGGACTGCAGTTTTCTAGACGCCGAAAATATGGCCCATGCCATAATAAAAGCAACCTGGCCCTGCAACAACATGAGTTACAACAACCATCCATGATAGGAGATAAAAAAAGAGTCAAGGATGGGAAGGCTTTCTGGGAAGCTGGGAAATGACTCCAGAGCTCGGAAATAAGGAAGTTCTTAGAAATGAAAATATGTCTAATTACACAAAGGAATACGGTAGGCTAAAACCAGTGCGTGGACCTTCTGGATATGGAACCAGTGAATCTGACAATGAACAAAGCAAATATAATTTAGTTACCTTCAGAAAAGTTGAGCTAAGTGAGGAGGACTCTGAAGTGGAAGATGATGATGTTAAGTTTTCAGGAATGAGCGGGACCATCCAAGGGGATAAATCTATGGAAAGCCAAGACATTAATATAGCTAATGAAGTACTTTCAAATGACCAGAAAAATACTAACATTACGGGATCGTTGAATAAGAGCCATTTGCAGCCGAGTTACAAAGAGGTGGCATCTTCTAAAGAAAGTGAAAGGCCGAAAGTCAGTGCTTTAGAAAAAGGGACTATTCTTCAGACAAAATCTCCTTTTAAGATTCATTCACTGAAAGAAAAAATAGATGAAGAATCCAGGTCTCAAATGCTCAACCCTTCCCAATTCCAGAACCTGAGGAACTTTTGGGATACGGGCTCTAAATTTCAGAGCAAAATTGACGAAACCATCCCACGTAAGAGTAGCACTGGAATTTACACGAAAGAGTTACAAGAAAGAATTGGAAATAGCCAAGCCATTCTGGATGATGGAAGATCTGGTTTTCCTCTTCAAGAAGAGGGAAGGAAGAAACCCATGACTAAGATTCCACACCAAAGTCCTTTAGCAGAACCCATGTTTTTCCCATCAGCAACTACAGTACCCATGCGTTTAGATTCTGTCCCAATAAGGGACAAGGACTCCTCTCCTGTGCTTCCAGAAAATGAACATGCAGGAATAAAAATTGTTTCACCAGAAATACAGCATAATGTTGTTCACAGGAGTTTTCAACCAACAGTGTTGGTTGAAGAGTTACAGGAGTCCGCTTGCCCACCAAGACATGAGAAAGGGATTCCACGTGTAGAGTTAGTAGGAAAGGATCCAATGGCTCCCAATGACCAGATTCAAGAACCTGGTTTTGTCCTTCCAGACACAAATAGAAAGGCTGGACTTAAAACAAGTGAGGTTGTAGAGATTGTAAATAGGACTTCGGTCCCACCGAAAGTTGCAGCCGGTAATGCTTTTAATACTAGTTTGGAAAAGTTACTTAAGGAAACTTCTGATCTACAGGCCTCTCTCAGGCATCATTTAATAATGGATATTTCTGAACCAGCAGATCCTACATCAGAGAAAAGGGATTTTTTAAATAAGGTGATGGAGCGCAGCCATCATTCCTATCCCAGTGATCCAAAAGAGATTCTTTCTCAAACAGAAGGAACTATTGAAAAACATGACTTACTCCAAATTCAACCTGGGGAATTCACAACTAGCATGGGAAGTTTGCCTCAATCATTGGAAGAATTAAAACCTGTGCCAATGAAAGTCCCCAACAAAGAAGATAGGCAAATGTATTTAAATGATAATCCTGCCTGGGAAAAGAACTTGCTCTTTCCATCACTACAGCTGATACAACCTGATACCTGTGGTGCAGCTCAGAACAGAACAGATTGTCCTCAAGATGAAGTTTTTGAGATGGTATCCAGAAATAACATCCCACCAAACAGAAAATGCAGCGATTTGAACGCCAAACTCATCAGTCTGCTGAAAGAATCGGCAACATGGCCCAATAACGAGGACATTTTGGAAGCACCGTTTGATGGTATTCCTAAAGAGAGTCAACAAAAGTGCTACCAACAGATGCATGAAAAGAAAGACTTGGCTTCATCCCAAACACCCAGTCATTTGAGAGAGAGTCTGGGTGAGATTGTTGCGGGAAGCAAAGATACAAACAAAGATGACAATGTGAAGATTGTCCCGCAAGATGGCACAACGGAAGCAACTAAAGAATATGCACATCCTAAGGAGAGAATCCGGCGAGAGTTAGCTGCGGAGCAGCCTCTGGACGAGACAGAAACAGCTGTGAAAACTATTAAACCCAAATCATGTGAACCTGCAGCATTTAGAGCCAATTTAAAACAAATACTTCATGAAGATTTGTTACCTGGAGACATAGAAATTCCGAAACTTACACGATCCACATTACCGCCTGATCCATCTATGAGCTCAGTTTGTGCCAAAGATACAATGGATATTCAGGAAGTAATCGAAAGAGTAGAAAAATCTACTGTTCCTTCTAATTCTAGACAGGTTGAGTTCAAAGCCCGTTTCCAAACATTACTCAAGGAAAACTCTGAAATCTTATCACGTAGCCAGAAAATCACAGAGAGCAGCAACGAGACGCAAATAAACAAAAAGTCTCCTGAGGACAGAGGTTTTATCAGTCAGCAAGAAACAGACTGTGTTCAAGATGTCAATGAAACTGCCAGCAAGACTAGCGCACCATCCAGATTTCAACCAAGTGAATTTCATTCCAGCTTACAGAAATTACTTAAGGAAGCTGCTCAGGAACCACCTTCTCAGCATTTAAACTTTGCTCAAGAAGAAACCATCATGAAATCGGTTGCTCCAGCAAAAGAGGATCGGGCATTGAAATCAAATTTAGAAAAATTAATTTTGGAACATTTCAATGCTGCTTCTCAGCCGCCCACGGTCAATTGCAATAAAGTCACCGGTGATTCAACACCTGATTTAGATGAACAAAGGTTACCTGTACTAATGCCAACGTTGACGGAGACGGCGTCGAGTGATTACCATAGCGAACTTAAGATCCCACTTACCGAGAAGGCCTCCGAGCAAACTTACGGAGGAGCGAAGAATTCGGAGAACATGGCCTTCTCAAAAATATTCCATCTTAACCTAGCATCTTCAGAAACCCCATGTCTGGAAAAAGATAAGGATTCTCCTTCCACAGCCGATAAGACAGAAGAGAGAAGTATGCAAGAGAAAGAATCAGAGTTTTCCACTTCATTAATTGATGCCAACAGAAGCCTGATTGTGGAGCATGGATTGCAAAGATCAAGCACCCCCGTCTATGGAAGTCCTCTCCAGACCAAGGAAGTGGAGCTTCATCATGCTGCCCCTCCAGCTGATGATGGCAAGGATGATGATGGAGGTGCCAAGAATTGTGAGTCAGATTTTTCAGAGGAAAATAAATCCATTCCAGGAAGCCAAAGAGATCTGATATGTGAGCATTTAAAAATTATTTTATTTTTATCTGGGTCTTTTTGATAAAGATGGTTAGAAAGCCACCTGGATGCTACATGCTTATTTTTTTTCCCCTAAAGCAAAGATGTCCAGATTTATAATTCAGGGGTCATAATTTCCTCAGGATTTAAATGGAAGTACATTTTGCACTGAATTAAGAAATGCTTTATGTATTTTCTCAGTAGAAAACTCAGTTGGGCAAAACTCTGTACAGTAATCTAATTTATGATGGCTTCCTATCTTCCTTTTGTCCAATCAATTAGAAGTCAGGAATGGTAGCATATATTCTGGATATTTTTTTTAAAAAATAATTTCTTTATACCTACCAGATAAAAGTTTGGATCATTCTCCTACAAGGTTAATTGCTTGCCTTAATTTGGCAGAGAGACATAATCAATATTGTAGACAGCCACTTCACTTTGACAGCACAAATTGATACGAATTCTAAATAGTCACTTTTTAAAAGTTCATTTTAGTCCCGCAATTTAGCAAATTGAGGCAACTTCACAAGTGGAGGACAAGTAAAGGGTTTATTCATACATTGCTTTTTAATCAGTTGGAGAACTTGACTTAAATAAGTTTTGAGTTTTAAATGTGCTCCATTATTATTCTTAGGAGAATTGTGCCAGCAAAGAAAATGTGGGATATGCATTTTTTTTTTACTCCAAGCAATCCTGCATGGCTGGAAACCAGCGCAATGTATTATTTTATGCTTTCTCAGCAATTCCTCCTACACCTGCTTTCTTAATATATCTGGACCACTGAGGGTGTTTGCAGAAATTCCTCCTGATCAGAATGAATGAGGAGAAACTTAAAGGAGAAACTTTCTAACAGGGAGAACAATTAACCAGTGGAACAGTTTGCCTTCAGAAGTTCATTGGAGGTTTTAAGAAGAGACTGGACAGCCACTTGACTGAAATGGTATATAGGGTCTCCTGCTTGAGTAGAGAGTTGACTAGAAGACCTCCAAGGTCCCGTTCAACTCTATTCTGGTTGAATGGTTTGAAACTTGGTAGTAGATACTGCTGTCTGCTTGAAGTTCTACTATAACTTTCGGATGACTTCCAGCTTTGCTTAGCTATCTGTTGTGTTCTTTAGCTCTTCCAACAGTTCTCAAGATTCAAAAGTTGGCTCTCGTGCCAGCCTGTGGCTCGGATCCTCTTCCAGCCAGCCCATTATATCACAACCTAGTTCTTTATCAATCATTTTTTTCAAAACCCTATCAACTCAGAGTTTCCTTCCCATAGCAACAATAACTAAGGCAACCACATCTGACTAAGCCCATCACGCAAGAAGAAAGACACGAACTTGACATTTGATAACCTGACACGAAACTACTTGTGAAATAGCAATATTAGATAACATGACCAAATAGATAAAAATATTTCTCGATAAAGAAATGGGGCATGGGATTTTACTTATAAGGATGGAATTACATACAGATAATCCTTGACTTACAACCACTTGTTTAATAATGTTTAATGACCGTTCAAAGTTGCAATGGCACTAAAAAAAATGACACATGACTGTTCTTCACACTTACAACCATTGCAGCATCCCCGTAGTCACATGGTCAGAATTTCAGTGCTTGGCAACTGGCACGTATTTATGATGGTTGCAGTGTTTCAGGGTCATGTGACCCCCTTTTGCGACCTTCTGGCTAACCAAATCAATAGAGAAGCCAGATTCACTTAACAATCATCTCATCATCATCTTTTAACAACCCCCTAATCCCTTGCGGGGTGCAGTCTGGGCAACTGAATAGAGCTGAGTGTTTATTGGCCAGATGCCCTTCCTGTCACCAATGAGGAGTTATATTCAGCAGATATATTCTCATCGTGCCCAGAGAGAGAAAATATCTACCTCTATCTAGGATCGAACTCACAGCCTCCTGATTGTGAGGCAAGAACTCCACCTCTAGGCCACCGCACCATTCCCAGATTCGCGTAACAATACATGTTACTAACTTAACAACTGCAGTAATTCCCTGAACAATTGTGGCAAGGAAGGTCGTAAAACAGGGCAAAACTCAATTCCCAACTGCTTGGTTAGCAGCAGAAATTTTGTGGTTGTAAGTTTAGGACCGCCTGTATTACAAGAAACGTGGAATTGTCTCATTCAGTGGCAGTCCTTGTAAACTTCATCCAGTGAAAGGAAAAGGGAGGAAGTGAATAATGAAGGAAGTTCAGATCACCATGAGGAGGAATGGTGATAAGGGCAGGCATTCTTATATTCTTTGGTTTTTATTTTTAAAACCTGAATGAATTAACACAGGTTAACCTGGTTGGGTTATTTGTCTATGTGTTGTGCAGTGCTCATATTTTTTGTTTTGCAACAGGTTCGGAGGAAGAGTTGAATCCAGTTATGAAGGCTCTGAAAAGGAATTCAAATAGGCAAATTCCTTCTAAAAGTGTAGAGGATATACCATCCGCCACCTCAAGTGAGCAAAACCCTGACATTTTCCATGCCCTTAACGTTTCTCTTTTAATATACTTTTGCCCCAGTCTGTCCACTGTTGTTGCTTTATGTTACTTTTGGAAGGAGTAAATACCCTGAAAAGTTTTCATCAAGCAAATGCATCTACAAGTTTGATAACTGCAGGAGGGGTAGAAAAAACTTATATAAAGTTATTTGTTTAGTGGGATTGTTTCAGAAGATGCAAGGTGAAATGGCTCATACCCTGTCTTGAGCAATATTGTAGCTGTTGTGGATCCAAATCCATGATTCGCTTATCCCTGTTTTTACTACAGGTAGTCCTCAGTTAGCAACTACAGTTGGGTCCTGCAACTCTGTCATTAAGTGAAGTGAAGTGCAACTGTGCTTATGGTCGTAATTCAATTTTCCTTTGCTTTACAGACCTGCAAAGGTCACAAATGCAAGGATGGGTCAGTGGTAAAATTTATTTTTCATCATCACTATAACTATGAAGAATTGGAGTGGTGCAGTGGCCTAGAAGTGGAGCTCTCCCCTCACAATCAGGAGGCTGTGAGTTTGATCTTAGGCAGAGGCAGATATTTCTGTCTCTGGGCACAATTGAGAATATATCTGTTGAACAAAACACTGCATTGGCAACAGGAAGGTCATCTGGCCAGTAAACTTTCTCCTGGCTCCATTCAGTTGCCCAGACTCCACCCCACAAGGGATTATGGGGTTGTTAAGATGATGATGATTGTAACTATGAACACTTATTACATTAGACAATTGCTAAATGAGGACTATATGCACCTGTTTTTATTTCCCCTATCCCACGTGGTGGATAATGCTGGTAGTAAGGTCTTATCAGGTGATGACTTGATTATCATTAAATCATCGCCATACATATTTGATATAAATGTTCTGTACATAAATTATTCTAGAAATGTACTATGCAGGTAGTCCTTGACTTTACAACATTTTGTTTAGGGATCATTCCAGGGGTGGGATTCTACCAGTTTGGACCAGTTCGATAGAACCAGTTGTTATGATTCTATGCAGTTCAGAGAACCAGCAAATCATGCCCCTGGCTGGCCCTGCCCCTGTCAGGGAGTAAAAACCAGCTTCCAAACATCCCTGCTAATTAGAGGTGATAGACCGTGCTTTTCTCTGCTGTCAACTTTGATTAAAATAAAACCTGGAAAATAATCTAAGAAACATATTTTTTATTTACAAAAATAATAAAACCTAAACGGACTACATACCAGCAACTTAATCTCACACAGGCATATATAGGAAAAGAACAAAGGAAGTTACAGGAAGTGAAGTAAAAACTTTTTTGAAACAAGCGCAGTAAACCAGAAATCACAAGACTGTCTTATCTCATTACTATGGAGACAAGATAACAAATGTGCTAGCTGTAGCAGACACCTGCCTGCAAAATATTAGCTTAGGAGCTTGGCAGACAAATCACAAAAAAATGTAGTGACAGCCCCTTTCCGCCCGCCCCTCCCCTCCCCGCCCAGTCAGTCCTTATCACGCATGCCTGACATTGCTGACTGTGTTCTCCCCTGGCCCAGTCACTCCTTAAGATATTTCTTTTTTTAATTTCCCTCCTGATGATCAGCTGTGCCAGGATCCCCTCACTGTCTTACTGTTTGCCCAGGAGGCTTCCCTGAGGCCCAGGAGACAAAAAGGGGTGCGCAGGTGATGGGGCAGGGGTGGACGGGTGCTGTGTGCTCCCCCTGTGCTCCATTTTTTGCCTTCCTGGGCCCCAGGGAAGCCTTCTGGGAGCAAAAGCGCCCCATAGGAGGCTTCCCTGAGGCCCAGAAGGCAAAAAAAATGGGGTGGGGGTTTGCTTCAAAAAAGAAGCCACGCCCATCCAGTCACATGGCCATGCCCACCTCACCATGCCCACCTAGCCATGCCCACAGAACCAGTTGTTAAAAAATTTGAATCCCACCCCTGGATCATTCTAAGTTGCAATGACACTGAAAAAAAGTGACTTGGGACCATTTTTCACACTCACAAGTGTTGCAGCATCCCCAAGGTCACGTGATCAAACATTTGGAGGCTTGGCAACTGGCATGTATTTATGCCGGTTGCAGAATTACGGGGTCATGGAATCATCTTCTGAGAAGCAAAATCAATGGGGAAGTCAGATTCACTTAACAAATCAGTGGTTCACTTAACAATTGTGGCAAGAAAGGTCATCAGATGGGGCAAAATTTTTTTTAAAAATTCATATTTATATGCCGCCCTTCTCCGGAGACTCAGGGCGGCTTACAATTTTTGAGATACAACCCAATGCACTCAGCAATAGCCTTCCTTCCATTGTATATGCCTGCTTATTACTAAGCGGCATTTTTACAAAGTCAGCTTATTGCCCCCAACAATCTTGGGTCCTTTACCTACCCCGAGAGGATGGAAGGCTGAGTCAACCTTGAGCCTGGTGGGATTCGAGCCTGCACTAATTGCAGGCAGCTGGAGCTAAGTGCTAGGCGTTTAACAGCCTGCACCACCAAGGCTCTTTTAACGACTCTTTTGCTTAGCAACAAAAATTTGGGGACCAATTGTAGTTGTAAGTCAATGACTACCTCCATATGAATTGTACTAAAAATGTTGATAGATATCCTTCTCTTCTTCCTGTGGCACAGTACACGTGGTTTGCAAAAGAAGGCGTTTTCCAGAACTTGGCTTTACTCCAAATTTCCTTTTGCTTCTCCCCCATTTCTAGAGGCTTCAACCCACAAGGATATCCTGAACAGCCGAATTATCTAATTGTCTCACCATTTTTCCTCTTGTACAGATAAAGAAAAAATAAACCTTGCCAGGGAAGACATAGTGCTTAGTGCTGAAGATGGTAATTATTTTTTACATAGTTGCATGAACCTAATGTTCTACTTTAGTAAAACGTATGCATTAAGTATTGTGTCTTCTGTGAGTGCTAATAGCTAGGCTTTATAGCGGTTTAATATTGAATGATTTAGACTTGGGGTTAGTCTGTGGCTTTTGGTTTAATGCCGTGTATGGAGATGGCCCTCTCAGAAATATAGATTGCCATCCAGCTTACGTTGCTCAAGTTTGAACCCACAGCCTTCAGGAGAACTCAGAGTATGTATAAAGTGTGTGCCAAATCTTAAACTATGACATGCCATCATAACCAAGGGTGGGATTCTACCAGTTCACACCTATTCACTAGAACCAGTTGTTAACATTCTAAGCAGTTCGGAGAACTGGTTGTTAGAAGAAATTACTGGCCTAATCCTGTAAGGAAGGCAGGAAGGAAACATTCTGGTGTTGCTTACAGAAACTGCCTCTCCATTAACCCTTCTTGGCAGGACTAGACTTCCTGTCTCAGGAACGTCTCTGGAGTTTTTCCCCTCCTTTGCTGGTACTTTGCTTGTGTGGAGTGACCATTGAAAAAAGTGACTTATGACCATTTTTCACACTTACGACGGTTGCAGCATCCCCACAGTATTGAGAGGCCAGGCGAGGAGATGCGTGCCTCGATGTGAGTGATGTTGAGTTGGCCACGCCCAGCCAGTAAGACCACCAAGCCATGTCCACCCAGTCACATGACCACCAAGCCACACCCACCAACTAAGCCACACCCACAGAACCGGTTGTTAAAAAATTTGAATCCCACCCCTGATCAGAACTGAAATTAAAATGGACAGAACATCCCAGTGGTGGTATGCTACCGGTTTAGACCGGTTCATGCCCACCAAGCCCACCAAGCCACGCCTACCAAGCCACGCCCACCAAACCGGTGGTAAAACAATTTGAATCCTACCACTGGAACATTCCTTCCTAGAATATTTATTTATTTATTATTATTTATTTATTATTGGGATTTTTATGCCGCCCTATCTCCCGAAGGACTCAGGGTGGCTCACAACAATAAAAACATACAATACAAAATTTAAAAAGGTATTAAATAGACATCCCAATAACCTAATTAAAACTAACAAACAAACCGATAAAAAAAAACCCATCAGTCCAGGTCAGCCAGTTGAAAAAGCCATGTTTTCAGGTCACGATGGAAGGATCGAAGGTCAGGAGCCAACCGAAGCTCCCAGGGCAGCTGATTCCAAAGGGCAGGTGCACCCACAGAGAAGGGGTCTCCCCCTGGGGGTCGCCAGTCGACACTGTCTGGCCGACGTCACCCTGAGGAGGCCCTATCTGTGGGAGCGCATGGGGCGATGGGAAGTTGTTGCTGGCAGTAGGTGCTCCCGCAAATACCCCAGCCCTAAGCCATGTAAGGCTTTATAGGTGATTACCAGCACCTTGAATCTCACCCGGAGGGCAACCGGCAACCAATGCAGCTCACGCAGGAGGGGTGTAATATGGGAGTATCGGGATACTCCCATCACAACCCGTGCAGCTGCATTCTGTACCAGTTGAAGCCTCCAAGTGGTCCTCAAGGGCAGCCCCATGTAGAGAGCATTGCAGTAGTTCGACCACGATTAATTAACCAGTCAGTGATTGATTGCTTTGGAAAAATATTATACATACCAACCAATAGGAAGGCACCGCATAAATACGACTCACAGAACAGCCCAAAGCACGTATTTTGGTAGAGAGAAGTTCTCTGAAGATGAGATCCAGCATGAGTCCAAAAACTCAGAAGAGTAAACCTGTGACCGATCCAGAATTAATCTACGATACTTCGTATTATCCTGAAAACAAATGTATTAGCTATGCTAAGTGTTGTGAAAGGAGCACCTTAAACCAGTTTTAAAAAATTTAACTCAGGCTGTCTACTTGAGATTTGATTTTTTTTTCCTACTTTTTTAAAGTGGAAACGAAATTAGGCCTTGTAATATGCCACTTCTTCAAGAGATTTTCTCTAATTTTAACACCCAGTAGCCCCTCTTAGCCATATCTCGCATGGAAATATAAGTGAAATGATTACAGAATAGTTTGGAAATAGAATGTCTGTAGATTTTGAAGTAAGAGCAGATCCAAAGACAACAGATTTGTCTGTAAGAGCTGAGAGTAACTTTGCTGGGTCAAACCAAGGACTTGATCAGTTTGTTGTCCAAAGGTGCTTTTTCCAAAAGCCGCTGGGCTTTCTTGTTTGTTTTTCTTTGAAAATGTTTAACTTTTCATCCAAGAAGCTACTTCAGTTTGGAGAGGAAAAAAAAAAACCCAAGAAAGTCCAGTCGCCTTTTGATAAAAACACCTTTGGGACAATCATGAAGTCAGTGATTGAGAATCTCCATACTCAATCGGTTTTGTTGTTTTTCATAAAACCAACATTTCTCCTGTGGGTGGAAGTTAGAAGCATGGTGCCTTCAATCTGGAAGGAGCTTTGAGACTTCAGGATTAATTGTCCCAAAGGCGCTTTTTCAAAACTGGACTTTTTCCTTGAAGACGTATCGCTGCTCATTCAAGAAGCTTCTTCAGTTCTGAGAAAGCAGCTTCTAGAATGTCTTCAAGGAAAAACAGAGTCCAGTTGCCTTTTGAAAAATCACCTTTGGGACAACCATGACCTGGAGGACTGAGAATCTCCATAGACACTTAGAATTAATGGTTCTCTGCCCACTCTAAAGTTTTCCAGTCTGTTTTCAAAACCCATCCAAATTATTATCCGTCATTAGATAAATAGATTCTGTCGGTTAATTGCAGCACCGTTATAATTAGAGCCTTCTTGTTAAGTATAACAGTATGTTATTTGTGGCTGCAATTTTTTGATCAGATCATCCAACTGAGCCCAATGACAACCCAGAAGGAAGTGAATAATAAGACTCTTCCTGAAATATAACATTTTGTGACTTCTCATTATTTTGTGTTATACGGCTGACTAACAACCACTAATACATTTGGAGGCTGTTCTTGTGTCGCTAATTCTGTGCATCTCATAAAATAAGAACTAATTTTGCATTGCGGAGAGCCATTGTGTGTTTAAAAGCAAGTTACGGTTCCATTTGCCATCTGAAAGTAACACCCAGCAAACAGAAGGAAACCTACATGGAGGGAAGTAAACAGCGGGGTGCCACAAGGTTCTGTCTTAGGCCCAGTACTCTTCAATATCTTCATTAATGACATAGATGAGGGAATAGAAGGGGAACTTACCAAATTTGCAGACAATACAAAGCTGGCAGGAATAGCTAACACCTGGAAGATAGGCTCAAGATCCAGATGGATCTTGACAGACTAGAACACTGGGCGCTATGTAACAAAATTAAATTCAGTGTAGAGAAAAGTAAAGTCCTACACTTAGGCAAGAAAAACCAAAAGTACACGTATAGACTGGGTGAAACCAGATTTAACAGCAGTAACTGTGAGAGGGATCTTGGAGTCTTAGTGGAAAGCCAGCTAAATATGAGCCATCAGTGTGCAGCAGCACCCAAAAAAGCTAAGTTGCATTAACAGAGGGATACAATCAAGATCAAGTGAGGTACTAATACCACTCTATAAAGCCTTAGTAAGACCACACCTAGAATACTGCATCCAGTTTTGGTCACCACACTATAAAAATATATATTGAGACTCTAGAAAAAGTACAGAGAAGAGCAACCAGGATGATTAGGGGACTGGAGGCTAAAACATATGAAGAACAGTTGCAGGAACTGGGTATGGTTAGTCTAGTGAAGAGAAGGACCAGGGGAGACATGAACAAGGAGAGACTGACCTGGAAATAAGGAGAAACTTTCTGACAGTGAGAACAATCAACCAATAGAACAGCTTGCCCTCGAAAGTTGTGGGACCACCATCACTTGAAACTTTCAAGAAGAGATTGGACTGCCATTTGTCAGAAATGGTGTAGGGTCTCTTCCTTGGACAAAGAGTTTGACTAGATGACTACAAGATCCCTTCCAACTCTGATTATCTGTTATCTGTTATCTGACTGCCACTTGCAACCTTCCCAGCTGGGATCCGACAAGTAAATGGGGAAAACTGGATTTGCTTCACACTGACTCGCTTAATAACTATGACAAAAAAGGTCATAAAATCCAGCATGGCTCACTTAACTGCCTTGCTTAGCCACAGAAATTCTGGTCCCAATTGTGGTTGTATGTTAAGGATTACCTGTACCTGGGATGCAGTTACATTTAAAATTAATCTTCAGTGTATCGTGATGAAGGTTAACATCCCATTTCCCTGCTGTTTTGAAACAGGAAATAGTCCTGAAAAATCTTAATGTGGTTTTAAAAAACGATAAACTACTGAAAACCCTGGTCTTAAACTTCCTCTGTACCTCCTTTGCTTGATTATCCATCACCTCAATTTTCTGGTAAAATCTTTAAGTTTAGTCCATTACATCCAAAAGATCCTGATTTAAGGACAAAAGTAAAGAATTGGTTACAGGAAATTATTGGTTTCCAAATTGAATTTAAACCTGAACTGTTTCTATTAGGAATAATTAAGAGGAGATTTTAATAAAGCAACTAAATATATCATAGTACATATACTGACTGCGGCAAGAATTCCTTACGCACAGAGTTGGAAACTAGATAGTACCCCCTCTGAAAGTATGATAATAAAGTGATGGATTGTGCAGAGATGGTTAAACTCACATTGGAACTGCAAGATAGAGAAGATATGGAATATTATACGGTCTGGGATAAGTGGTACTGTATAACTGGTTAGACAGTAGAAATAAAAATTAATGTATTTATGTATGTTGACCTAAATAGAAATGTCAATGTCGCAGTGTTGCAAAGATTGTATATGAGTTTTTAAATGTGGAAAAGTACAATAAAATTATGAAATAAAAAAGAGATCCTGATTTAAGAAGTGCATTGAACTTGGACAAGAAGAGTAGAATTCTGATCATCCCGTAATAATATTCAATTAGAGGACACAGAGGGATATTGGTAACTGTTTAATAAATGGATAAAGAATGAAAGAAGATTCATTCTGATCATCCGTAATAATATTCATCTTGAGGCTTTTTTTTCCACACAGAGGGATATTGGTAACTGTTTAATAAATGGATAAATTGAATGAACCCATTGGTAAATTCATTTATAAACCAGGCTTGCCGCAAATTCTTGATTTATTTAAAATGTAAATTCTGGTATAAATGATCTCTAAGCACCATCTCATGTAGCTTTGCTTATATCTCATGAGAGAATTCTTGCGGGCCTATATTGCTGCAGGTGTAAGAATGGAGCAATGGTTAAAAAAATTATTTATTTTAGAAGAGTTTTGAAAACCCAGAAAGAACTTGTGTAGATCATGAGTTACGTTAGTACTTTGAGCTTCTTTGTAGCAAACTTTGCTGGTTTTATTAAACGTAACTTGCACATACACGTTTTTGAAGCATGCTTTTGGTTATTTTCTTTTCCTTCCAAGAACACTTTATGAGTCAATCTTTTTAGCAAGACTAGAATCTAATTAGCTTTCTCCATGTGAATTGCTGCTTTTTAGTTTCCACAGCACCTTCTTTCTCCGACAGTCCGTTTTCGCGTTTGGAAAAAATTAAGATGATGAGCAAATCGGTCCCAGCATTCCTTCAGGATGAGGCAAGTTTTTAATCTCTGTTTAAGAAAAACCATAATGTTGATTTTGCTTTAAGGTTGTGCTGTTTTAGTAAAAATACATGGCAACTATGGGTAAAGAAATGAAGCTTGCAGATTTCCTTCTATTGCAATCAGTTTGAATATTGTAAGAAAGAAAATGATGGAAGGATAGCTTGGAGAATCCTATTTAAAAAGCAGCATTTTTTCTTAGTGGTTCATAAATAACACTTCATGTATCTGGACCTGTCGAACAATGGCTTTCAAAAATAGAAACAATCACCTGGTTGTTTCATAGCCCACACTTTCTTTTCTCTAAAGTAGTTGCAATGCAGTTTTTTTATACAGGACAAACTAAAAGTGTAATTTGTATTGTAAAAATGCGTATTTGACTACAAAACAAAGCAGCTCCCTCTGATTGCTTTTCATCCAGTTAGGGTACTTAGCAAATTGTCACCCTATTATATCACTTACCCAATTATTTCTCCGAGTCTTCGGAGATGGGGTGGCATATAAGTCCAATAAAATAAATAAATAAATAAATAATTCATTTCAAGGGTGTCAAACTCGTGGTGCCACGTTGTCGTCATGTGATGTACCACGAATTTCCCCCCTTTGATAAACTGGGGAGTGGGCGTGGCCAGTGTGTGACGCTTCCGGCCCGTGGGCCACGAGTTTGACACCCCTGATTTATTTGGGGTTCCAGACACAACTGCATCTGAGGCAAAGCCGTCTTTCTCTTAACAGCATTATGGGCCCCGGGCAAAGCAGTCTACTGGGGCCCCTACGACAACTAGTCACAGGAATAAAAATGTAAATGGTCAATGAAATTAAGCATATATTTATTTTATTGGCACTTCCAACAAAATCAAATCAGTGTTAATTTCTGTTAATGCATGTTGGTATTAATTAAAAAAAGCAGTAAAATGTAATAAATATGTTGCTGTATTTATATGATCCAAGGTGCATTGAAAGGTTAACATACACAGATTAGTATGGGGCCCCTGTGCTCATGGGGGCCGATGAGCAAGTGCCCATCAGGCCCATGCCTTAAGACAGCTCTGCTTTGAGGGGCTTACAAATGAATAACTAATAAAAAGATTACATTGATATGCAAATTGTATCAACATTTTGCAGCATTGAAAGAGAACCCACAGTTAGAAGAGATTCACTTACAAGGAGGGAATAAAACAGTCCCTCTTAAAACGTCCAAACTTCATTGCCAAAACTGTGGTTTGCAAATGCCAGTGGCTACAATTCATAGAATGCACTAAAATAGACCCCAAACAAGCCACAATATGTAGATGAAATCCAACTATATTAATTCCTAGACATAGGTAGTCCCTTGACTTACAAGCATTCATTTAATGATGGTTCAAAATCACAACACACTCATAAAAGTGTCTCACCACCGTTCCTCACTCTTATGATCAATATTCCCATGATTATGTGATCGAAATTTGGGTGCTAGGAAACCAGCATGTATTTAGGATGGTTGCACTTGCAGCATCCTGGAGTTATGTGATCACCATTGTCAGGATTCCGGCAGTTACTCCAGTTAAATCATGAGCCTTGAGCCACACTCCCAAAACTAAAAAAAGGATTTATTTGAAGGTAACATTCTATGTCTGGCATTTGCCTGAGCGTAGCCAACTCTGAGATACGTAATTCACTGTCACCCTTGATCCTGCTTCCCCCCTCTGGATGTATCATCCAACAAAAAACTTCCATAGCCAAGAGTTATCAATCATGCTCTCCAATTAGATTTTTGTGTGGCAGAAGCTTCAGTCATCTAATCAGTCTTTGAAGAAAATATGAATGGAATGTACTTTCGATTCCACACTGCCGCTTGCTCTTTGAAATTCCCCCCCGCTTCTTTCTGTTGACAACTATAAAAGGTGTATACAAATGTTTTATGAGTTGACAGCCATTTGCAAACTTCCCAGCTGGCTTCCAACAAGCAAAGTCAAAGGGGGAAGCTGTATTTGTTTAATGATGACTTAACAACTTTGGCAAAAAAAAGGCTGTGAAATTGGCTGTGACTCCCTTAACAACTGTCTTCCTAGAAACCAAAATTCTGGCCTAAATTGTGGTCAAAACTCAAGGATTACCTGGAACATGGAACATAGAATCTCTGGAATTAGAAAGTATTCAATCTCTGGAATTAGAAATTATTTTCTTTCCTCATAGGATCAGATTGACAAAACCCAAGGATTGCAATACTGGCTCCTTTGTCTTAGGGACAGATGTGGTCTTATCTCTGCCACCAGCCAGTGAAACAGGGCAGGAGCCCTCCTTTCCTTTAAAATCGATCCAAGTTTGTTTGAGGAATGTTGTATCTCCTGAATGCACCAACTAAATTCCTTTCTGTTGTTTTTTATTAAGTGCCGCCTAAATTATTGCATGCAAATTATGCATGCCACATTAACCTGAGATATGGCTGGATCCCAGACTCGGGGATCTTGGCAGAACTGCTTGTTGTCCTTACCACTTTGCGAACATCTGTGCAGACTTTTCTTTCTCTCCCTTTTGTGTGATGTCTTGTAGATCGATGACAGAGAGACAGATACAGCGTCAGAGAGCAGTTACCTTCATGGGAGAATCACAAAGAGCCCGAGTTCCCTAACCAATCTTAGTGGCTCTTCTGGCTTGGCATCCTTGTCTTCTGTATGTAAACCAAAACTCTAGTTAATCATGCTGCTTTTACTAATAGTCTTCTCTGACTTCTCTGGGAGTTAATGCTTGGTGCACTTATAAAGGATCTCAATTAATTATTACAGGTAGTCCTTGACTAAAGGTCTGTTTAGTGACCATTTGAAGTTAAAATGGCACTGAAAAAAGCAACTTATGACCATTTTTCACAGAATCGTTGCAGCATCCCCATGATCAAAATTCAGACGCTTGTCATCTGACTCATATTTATGATGGTTGCAGGGTTCTAGGTCATGTTTTGTGACCTTCTGACAAGCAAAGTCAATGGCAAAGCCAAATTTACTTAATAACTAACTTAATAATTGCAGTTATTCACTTAACAACTGTGCCATGTTTTCCCAAAAATACAACCTACCCCGAATGTAAGTCCTAGCTTGATTTTTTACACATGCACCCAATATAAGCCCTATCCCCAAAATAAGCCCTAATTACAACTATGGCAAGAACGATCTTAAAATGGTGGCAAAATTCATTTAACGAATGTTTTGTTTAGCAACAAAAATTTGGGGGGGCCAATTATGTGGTTGTAAGTCAAGGACTACTTTGTATGTCTTGGGGTTTGAAAATTTGGGCAATTTTGTTTGAGTTGGAAAATTAAGGATGGTGGGACAACACAGAATCATGGGATAGAAGTCCAAACATCATCGAGGAAGTGGCAAAAGATTCTTCTGTAATGTTGCAAACAGAATTGTAGCATGATGTTCAAGATTTTATGTGCAGAACCTGAGCTTGGTTAGAGAGTATCTCTTTTATTTTTTTTTCCTTTTGAAAATCTCATCTGAGTTATTTTTTCAATTTTATTTTTGGAAGGTCCTTTCATTAGGACCTCCAGAGTGCTTGTTGGCAGCACTGTTTTTAGCAACTGTGAAACAAACCATAACTAATTTCAATTTTTGTACGGTTTATTAAAGACAATGGCAAAAAGCCACAGGGGAATTCATTCTGGTTTGCTGTGACCGTCCAGAAAACCAAAATGGGAATCCATGTTCAGAATGTCTGAATTTGTGAATTAATATTAACGTCTCTGCTAGCTGTTGCATCATGAAGACATGTTGAATTTTTTGAATTCTGTATTGTTGTAGAATTCTTTCTTTAGCAAATCTTGATGAAGTTGACCCAGAGGCATGGTAATAAAGTAATGCACTTGCATTTCGAAGCCCGAATTTTAAATCATCTTCTCAACCTTGAATTTGAACTGAACATCTGTAAAACGGGTCTTATATTACCTTGGTCACTATATTGTTTTTAGAGAATAAGAGAATTGAAGATTGTCAAATAAATGCTAAGACAAAATGCTAAATGTTATGTAAAGGTAAAGGTTCCCCTCATATGTATATGCTAGTCATTTTCGGCTCTAAGGGACGGTGCTCATCTCCATTACAAAGCCGAAGAGCCGGTGCTGTCTGAAGACATCTCCGTGGTCATGTGGCCGGCATGACTAAACACCGAAGGTGCACGGAACGCTGTTACCTTCCCACCAAAGTGGTCCCTATTTTTCTACTTGCATTTTTACATGCTTTCGAACTGCTAGGTTGGCAGAAGCTGGGACAAGTAAAGGGAGCTCACTCCATTGCGCAGCACTAGGGATTCGAACCGCCGAACTGCCAACCTTTCTGATCGACAAGCTCAACGTCTTAGCCACTGAGCCACCGCATCCCATGATAAATGTTACCAATGGATAATTATACAATAGTTCTGGGCACAAATGTCCAAATAATGAGTAAAGAAGGGAAAATCAAAAGCAAAACCAGTTAGAGTGCTACTTCGGTACTTATTGTTAATTGGTTCCAAGAGGATGAGTACCAAACAGTTTTTCCCATAAGGAATAATGCAATAAATCACAAGGCAGCTGACACCAACAAATTCTAACTTGTGTGTAAAATGAACGATGAGTACTGGGACAAAATTTTCATGTCAAAATGTGTTGCGTAACAAATTCGATGAGATCCAAAGCAGTTCAGTACCAAGGTACCACTGTAGTAGAATTTCAAGAGACGAGCAGACGAAATATTTTCTGCAGGGTAATTATTCTGTAATAATTCTGTAATAATTCTGCTGGGTAATTCCGCTGTATAAAATTATTCTTTGCATGAGCACTTTAATGATTTTTGCTTACTAAAGAAAGAGCATGCATTATTTGAACTGTGGATTATATCTCCCTTTGAATAATATCTGTAAAGAGTTTCTCAGCTGTTCTTCCCTACTTTTCTATTGCGTTCCGAGATAGATTTTTCTCCTGCGCTTCCGTGTCTTTCCTGCGCCGAAGCACCGAGGAACTCACCGCTTTTAAAAGCATTTATTCTCTTCCTTTCGGATATCTGCAGGTGAGCACCAGTGTGATGAGCGTGTACAGTGGAGATTTTGGCAACGTGGATGTGAAGGGGAATCTCCAATTTGCCATCGACTATGTGGAACAGTTGAAGGAGTTCCATATTTTTATTGCCCAGGGCAAGGATTTGGCAATCGCAGATGTAAAAAGGCAACGTTCAGATCCGTAAGTGCAATCGAAGGAGAGAACCTGAAACAGTCATTTCTTTTAAAAAACAAAACAAAATAAGAACTGTGCTATATTACTTGCATTATTTACTTGTTTGTTTGTATCACATCTTTATTACTATTATGAATAACTCAAGGTGGCGCACATATCCAGTGCACCTTCCTCCTCCTATTTTCTCCACAACAACCCTGTGAGGTGGGTTAGGCTAAGAGAAAGTTATTGGCCCAAAGTCACCCAGCTGGCTTTCATGTCTAAGGTGGGACTAGAGCTCACCGTTTCCTGGTGATTGGCCCAAAGTCACCCAGTCGGCTTTGATGCCTAAGGCGGGACTAGAGCTCTCAGTCTCCTGGTGATTGGCCCAAAGTCACCCAGCTAGATTTCATGCCTAAGGCAGGACTAGAACTCACAGTCTACTGGTGATTGGCCCAAAGCCACCCAGTTGGCTTTCATGCCTAAGGCAGGACTAGAACTCTCAGTCTCCTGGTGATTGGCCCAAAGTCACCCAACCAGCTTTCATGCCTAAGGGTGGGACTAGAATTTAGAGTCTCCTGGTAATAAAATAAATAATTAAAATGTATAAATAAATTAAAAAGAAAATAAAAATAAAAAACTGGAAAGGCACACTTAATGTACCATTGGGTCTTTTTCTGCCATCAGTTTCTAAAATTCAGTAAATGTCGAAACCCAAATAGGGCTGAAAGGAATTTGTAGAGGAAAAAAAATAGTAGTAACAAATATTTCATATTTCAGTTCTTAGAAGAGCCTTGTAATGAAGTCATAGATTTTTTTTTTCATTTAAAGAGAAACTTAAACATAATCTAACTGAAGGTTTTTAGGTTTGTACTGAGCTTCACTGGAAATCGTATTCTGACTTGTCTTCTCATCTTTGGCCATGAAACCTTTTTAGATATGTGAAGAGTTACCTGCTACCAGAAAAACATAAACTGGGCAAAAGAAAGACATCTGTGAAGAAGAAGACACTGAATCCTGTCTTCAATGAGATATTACGGGTAACTTTCACCTTGCTCAATGTTTTTGATGAGGGGTTCACCCGGATGAGCTTAGATTAAGTCCAAAGATTTAAATCAGACCAACGATCGAGAAATCAACAATACTCCTATCAAAGAACTATCAAATAAGCCAACAGTAAACAGCTCAACCAAAGAACCTGTAAGACCAACCCCACCCAACACTGTCTAGTCCAGGGGTGGGCAAACGTTTTGACTCGAGGGCCACAATGGGTTCTTAAACTGGACCGGAGGGCCGGAACAAAAGCATGGATGGAGTGTTTGTGTGATTAGTTTCCATCTATTACTTCTTGTCCTGCTGTCATGTACTTTGGAGAATAGATTGACCACTCTTCTCTGTAATCTTCCAAATACTGGAAGATTGCTATCATGTTACCCCAGGTCCTTCTTTTCATCAAAGCAGACATACCCAATTCCAGCAACCATTCTTTATATGTTTATTTATTTATTTCATTTATGTATTTATTTTGTCAAAAGCTTACAATACAATGGAAATAAGAATAAACGTAAGTTTAAATATAATAAATAGGAACTAATAATTGGGGACAATAGGACAGGGACGGTAGGCACGATTGTGCGCTTATGCACACCCCTTACAGACCTCTTAGGATTGGGGTGAGGTCAATAGAGGTTAGTTTGAGGGTAAAGGAATGGGGGTTTGAGCAGGTGACAGCAGAGTCAGGTAGTGAGTTACAGGCATTGACCACTCTGTTGCTGAAATCGTACTTCCTGCAATCGAGTTTGGAGTGGTTTATATTACATCTGTTGTGTGCTCTTGTGTTGTTGTGTTTAAAGCTGAAATATTCATTAACTGGTAAGACATTGTAACATATGATTTTATGTACTATGCTTAAGTCCAATCTTTGCCGGCGTAGTTCAAAGTTGTCTAAGCCTAGAATCTCAAGTCTGGTGGTGTAGGGTGTTCTGTTGCAAACAGAGGAATGTAGTACTCTTCTGGTAAAATACCTCCAGTCCCCTAATCATCTTTGCTGTTCTTCTCTGTACTCTTTCTAGACTGTCAACATCTTTTTGCATTGTGGTGACCACAACTGTAATTTCTAACACTACCCTATTTTGCTCATGAGCTACCCCAAAGCACCTGACCTGCGACTGTTGATGGCAGGATGCTAATGTCACCATGAAAATTGCTGGGAAGTGTCTACAAATCACAGGCTCAGTGGAAAGGAGACTTCATCTTAACTATGTTTCATGTCTGTTTGTTTCTCTGCAGTATAAAATAGACAAAGCTGTTTTGGAGAGTCAAAGGTTGAATATCTCAGTTTGGCATCACGATACTTTTGGGCGGAATAGTTTCTTGGGTGAAGTGGAGCTGGATTTGGTAAGCTGGGACTGGAAGGACAGTCAGAACAAACAAATGATCTGGTACCCACTGAAACCAAGGGTAAGTTTTGATTTCCTAAGTGTGAGCTAAATGTTCTTCAGCCTTCACCTTGCCCATATACACCCCCAAGCATAGCACAATCTTCTCAAATGTCTATGGAGATTCTCAGTCATCCAGGTCATGGTTATCCCAAAGGTGCTTTTTCAAGAGGCAACTGGACTTTCTGGTTTTTCTTTGAAGATGTTTCGCTTCTCATCCCAGAAACTTCTTCAGCTCTGACTGGATGGTGAGAAATGGAAGGATTTATACTCTTTGCAGCTAGTCAACAGTGGGAGAGATACAACATCATCTATCTCCAGTCTACAACACAGTCCTTTCAGCAGTTCCAAGAAGGCTCCATACCCATTTGCACCACTCAGGTGACCCTGATGACACAGACAAACCTCTAAGTGGCCTCAACGACTCTCTAAAAGGATGCAAATGACCAGCTGTCTGCAAGGAGTATAAATCCTCCCATTCCCCACCCTCCAGTCAGAGCTGAAGAAGCTTCTTGGATGAGAAGCGAAACGCCTTCAAAGGAAAACCAGAAAGTCCAGTTGCCTCTTGAAAAAGCACCCTTGGAATCTTCCCAGATATTACAAGGAACATAAAAAAGTCACCTAAATCATGTTTCATGTCCTGAAGTACAAAACCTCTCTGACCGTTGACCTTTGTAAAGCTTATGGGCGTGAGAACTTAAACAAATACAGTATGTTGGCTTTGTGGTGGAAAATTTTTGTTCTGGAGAAACAAAATAGGCGGTCACATTACATAGCTGATTGTGAGAGCTTCAGTGGCCCCTTCAAACTCCCAGTGATTGATTATACTTCTTTGGGCATTCTGTTTGATGAATAGATATGTAAAGTTACAAAAGTACGGAGAGCAATGTGCACTAGGTTTCTCATAAGCATGTTTGAGACTGTTTATTTCTTCATTCCTTTTTCCAAATGGTGAAGACTCCCTTAAAAGGATTAGAGCTTGAAAACAGAGGGGAGATAAAGATAGCTCTCCAGTATGTCCCACAGCCTGTTGGAGGTAAGGATTCCAGTTTTGTATGTGTATCTGTCTGTCTGTGTGTGCGCGCCTGTGTGTGTGTATAAACGGGGGTGGGTTTCAAAATCTCAGCAACTGGTTCTCTGCCTGGTTGCTGGGCAGGCATGGCTATGGCGGGCGTGGCCTAATCAGCTTCCTGCACCACAGCGGGGTGTGTGTGTTTCGCTCTCCCCATGCTCCGGAGGCTTTCTTTGACCCTCCATGAGGGCGAAAATGGCCTCCCCAGGCTCCAGAGGTCCTCCAGAGGCCAGAAATGGGCCTGTTTCCGGCCTTCCGGAGCCTCCGTGAGGCCTGTTTTTCCCCCTCTCTGAGCTTCTGCACGGGCCCTGCATTTATCTCGCATCCAAAATGGGCCGCATGGCGACTCCTGGGAGGGGTTGGCTGGGAGGGGCTAGATGAGCTGGGCGGGACCAGCCAGGGGTGGGATTTGCCAGTTTGCTGAACCAGCCATAACATTAGCTACGTGTTCGCCGGACAAACCCATACGAACCCGTAGCAGCCTTGGATACAAAGATATATAGATATATAGATACAGATATATAGATACACACACACACACATACACTGTATATATTTATTTGCTCGTACAGGTGATCCTTTACTTACAACAGTTCATTTACTGACCATTCAAAGTTACAACGGCATTGAAAAAAGTGAATTCTGACTGTTTTTCACACTTACGAGCCTTGCAGCATCCCCATGGTCACGTGATCAAATAAGATATCCTCAGCATCTTCAAATACTAACAATAAAAAAGCATGTGTATAAAAGAACACACCAAATAGCGAATATATCGTTAACAATGACATTAAACATATAATGTCCATCCTGGCTGATGCTGAAAAGTATATTGAAAATATCTGGTACATTCTCTAACAGGTCTGCAAGTAATTATAAAATTTCCCATCTATATTTAATAAAAATACTAGATATCCTTGATGTGGAAATCAATTTATCTATCAGTTAAATCAACATACCATCTGTTTACTATTACTGACAGAACAATAGATCAATGGAACAACTTGCCTCCAGAACTTGTGGGTGCTCCAACACTGGAAGTTTTAAAGAAGAGATTGGACAATCATTTGTCTGAAATAGTATAGAGTTTCCTACCTAAGCAGGAGGTTGGACTGGAATACCTCCAAGGTCCCTTCCAACTCTTGTTATATTCTGTTACATATAAAAAAGCAATCAATAGGTGACCCAAAGGTAAAACTATTATCTGAAGCCCTCTATTAACCATCTGTTATATATGTTTCACTTTTAAAGGCAAAAAGATTCCAGCTACTGGCGAAGTTCACATTTGGGTGAAAGAATGCAATGACCTGCCTGTCCTCAGAGGTCCAAAACTCAATTCTTTTGTGAAGTGGTAAGTACATCACTGAGCACGATGGCTCAGCGGTTAAAGATGCCGAGCTTGTCAGCTGACAGCCACGGTTTGAGACCCGGGCGCTGCACGACCGGGTGAGCTCCTGTTGCTTGTCTCAGCTCCTGCTCACCTAGCAGTTTGAAAGCACGCAGATGCAAGTAGATAAATAGGTACCACTTTGGTGGGGAAGAAACAGCGTTTCATGCACCTCAGTGCGTAATGATGCTGGCCACATGAACAAAGAAGCGTCTTCGGACAATGCCGGCTCCCTCAGCTAGGAGGTGGAGAGGAGCTTTGCCCCCTAGGATTGGACATGACTGGACAGGGAAACCTTTATCTTTACCTTTTTAAGTACAGTGAATGTGCAAAATAGGTACCAGTGTGAATGACAACTGTGTTTTGCAACAGAACTTACTGAGGGTGGTTGGGAATTCTCCATTATAGTTTTTCAGTCATAACTTATTTTATAGAGCCCTTAGAAAACCACCATGGAAATCACACAATAGCAACAGCACTTAGACTTATATGCCACTTCACAGTGCTTTACAGGCCTGTCTAAGCAGTTTACAGAGTCAGGATCTTGCCCCCAACAATTTTGGGTCCTCATTTTACCCACGGAAGGATGGAAGGCTGAGTCAATCTTGAGTCGGTCAGGATTGAACTGCTGGCAGTGAGTTAGCCTGCAATACTGCATTCTAACCACTGTGCCATCACAGCTCCCTCCCTCCCTCCCTTCCTTCCTTCCAGAACTTAGACTTACATACTGCTTCACAGTGCTTTACAGTCCTTCTCTAAGCAGTTTACAGAGTCAGCCTCTTTCCCCCAACAATCTGGGTCCTCATTTTACCCACCTCGAAAGGATGGAAGGCTGAGTCAACCTTGAGCCTGGTGGGATTCCATCTGCCAAATTGCAGTCAGCCAGCAGTCAGCAGAAGTAGCATGCAGTACTGCACTCTAACCACTGCGCCACCACGGCTCTGCAAGAACATTAGGAAGCCATTATTAAATCTAGCTTTTCTGCATTGGTTGGTTCTTGTTATTGCAACCTCCATTTGAATGAGGAAGTCCTTCTGAGAAGGAATTGGAAACTTCAACCACACCTATCTGTACAGGTAGTCCACAAGTCTTAAAATTGCCAAGGTTGGACACCCTGATCTAAAGTGTCATGGCTATCATTTTTTTTGTCTTTGTTGTCCAAAGTACCGTTCTTCCGGATACAAGCAGAAAGAGCCGTCAGAAAACGAGAGCTGTTGCGAAGACGACAAACCCCGTCTTTAACCACACCATGGTTTATGATGGCTTCAAACCTGAAGACTTGAAAGAAGCATGCGTGGAACTTACTGTTTGGGATCATAACAAACTTGCCAACCATTTCCTAGGAGGACTTAGAATAGGACTTGGAACAGGTATAAGTTTCTATAATTTTCTCCTCTTTCTTTTTCTTTCTTTCCTTCTTTCCTCTCTATCTCTTTTCCTTTTCTTCCTTCCTTTCTCTTGCTGTATCTTTCTCTTTCCTTCCTTCCTTCCTTCTTCTCTGTATCTCTGTGTTAGATTTGCATGAAGAGTCAGACGCGAAGTGCTTCAGTGAAGAGTTTATTAGTGACTACAGCTCATAACAGACCCGATTTGGCTGGGCTGCGGCTGCTACTTATAGCCAGCAGCCGCAGTTGCCAGCCAATCAGAGTGCAGGGTTTTCCCGCACTTTTTAAACCAATCATTTCTGACATTTTACAAGAACAGTTCAAACTTAACCAATGACATTCAAACCTGCATACATAACACTCTGTATCTCTGTATCTTTCTTTCTTTCTTTCTTTCTTTCTTTCTTTCTTTCTTTCTTTCTTTCTTTCTTTCTTTTTCTTCCCCCTCTCTCCCTCCCTCCCTCCCCCTCTCTCTATAGAAGTGTGGAAAAATGGTTATAAGTCACTTTTTTCAGTGCCGTTGTAACTTCAAACTTACAACAAATGGTTGTAAGTTGAAGGGCCTTGGTGGCTCAGGCTGTTAAATGCCTGCATTTAAGTTCCAGCTGCCTACAATTATTGTAGGCTCGAATCCCACCAGGCTCAAGGTTGACTCAGCCTTCCATCCTCTCAGGGTAGGTAAATTGAGGACCCAAGATTGTTGGGGGCAATTAGCTGACCTTGTAAAATGCCGCTTAGTAATAAGCAGGCATATACAATGGAATGAAGGCTATTGCTGAGCACACTGGGTTGTATCCCAAAAAATTGTAAGCCGCCCTGAGTCTTCAGAGAAGGGCGGCATATAAATGTAATTTTTAAAAAAGATAACCTGTATTACTGTGCAGATAACTAATCAATATTTGCTGCTAATCTTGTTTATTTAAACACTTTTATTAGGCAAAAGTTATGGCATTGCAGTGGATTGGATGGACTCTACTTTAGATGAAGCCACATTATGGGAAAGAATGATCAACTCTCCCAACACTTGGGTAGAAGACACACTGCCACTCCGGATGCTGATGGTAGCAAAAATGACAAAATAAAAATGACACCCTTATAAATTGCTTCCAGTTGATACGATTTGCTGGAGTTTGCTGGAGAGAAGAGCCAGAAAGATACAGAGAAGAATGTGTAGGCCGATCAACTCTTCCATCAGGTTAAATTTCAGCAGGGGGCATCTTTATGCTGTATATAACTTGACCTTGCTTTTTGCTGGATGCTACCACCATAAAACATGTGTCTACTTATCACCTGGTACTGAGTTTTAAAATAAACTCTTTTCATCTTTAAACAACACTGTATGTATTAAAACATGAAATGTATTTAAATTATGTGCAGTTGTCTTGTATGGTCTTTTAAATTGGCCGTGAAAAGGAATGAAAGGATTTCACTAAATAAGCTAAATTAAGGGTCTTCAAACGTGGCAACTTTAAGACTTGTGGACTTCAACTCCCAGAATTCCTGGGCTAACATGACTGAAGGAAGAATTCTGGGAGTTGAAGTCCACAAGTCTTAAAGTTGTCAAGTTTGAAGACCCCTGAGCTAAATGATTATTGCTGAAGATTTATAAGTTGGTGAAGGAGTCAAGCTATTCTCCAAAGCACCTGAAAGCAGAACAAGAATCAACAGATGGAAACTAATCAAGGAGAGAAGCTACCTAGAACTGAGGAGACATTTCCTGACAGAACTACTGATCAGTGGAAACAACTTGCCTCCGGAAGTTGTGAATGCTCCAACACTGGAGGTTTTTAAGAAGAGATCGGACAAGAATTTGTTTGAAATGATATAAGGTTTCCTGCTGGAGCAGGGAGTTGGACTAGAAGACCTCCAAGGTCCCTTCCAACTCTTATCATTCTGAATCAGTTGAAATCTCAGCGTATCAGAAGATCTTGCAAATTTGCAATTTATTGCCTTGCAATTTATTCCCCAGAACTCAGTAGAATTCAATCTTTGTGCAAGGCCTTACAGATTGCATTCTTAATATGTGATCATCCATAAGTTCCATTGATCGTAGCAGGGCTGGCTTTGAAGCAGATATGGACAGGGGCGCACATTTAAATTGGAAGGCATCTGTATCCACAGTTACCAAAAAGGTTATCTATTTTTGCCAGCTTTATGTTTCAGGGTTTCATTCCTTTCTGAATTAATTGTTGGGTCAGCAGTAGTCTTCAAGAGTGACCATCTGGTGCGGTAGAGATAAAACTAACATGTTTTCAAGCTTCCCCGGAAAGGAAACAAATGTCTGTTGCACGTAGGGACAACCAAAACTTTCACACACACAACCCTTTGGAGGGTTTCTTTTGAAATCAAGATAAAAGTCTCAGGCTCTGAAGGGAACAGCTAGACGTGTGTTGCAGTCTCGGTTTCCAGGGAGATGCAAACTCAGGAGGAGTGTCAGTCCAAGAGAGCCAGAGAATTAAAAACCTGGTAAGGAGTGAGTTTACTGATGGAAGAAGGTAAACTTTCTTTCTAATGATTCTTCAAATGGAATGGAAATGTGTAAGAATAACCAAATCCGGGGCCTGTAGCTCGGACGACGGTGGCAAAAACAGAGACAAAATCAGATGAGTTTGCGTTAATCTTTATTAGTCTCGTGTCCAGGTCTTATTGCTTAATTTTATGAGTAGTCAGTGTTCTTCAAATTTAATTTGAAATTTCAGATTAAGGAGAAATTTCCTGTCTGTGACAACAGTTAATCAGTGGAATGACTTGCCTCCAGAAGTTGTGGGTGTCCCATCACTGGAAGTTTTTGAGAAGAGGTTGGGCAGTCACTTGTCCGAAATGGTGTAATGGGGTCTCCTGCCATGGGCAGGGGTTGGATTAGAAAACCTTCAAGGTCCCTCCCAGTTCCTATTATACTGAGTTCTATATTCTCTGTGAGCGTGAAGGGCTTTTATGGTTTCCCCTGTGCTTCCTTTTGTAAGCTTCATCTATTCTAACTGGACCAGATGCTTTCTTTCATTGTAAATAGGTAGTCTAGTTCAGGGGTCTTCAACCTTGGCAACTTTAAGACTTGTGGACTTCAACTCCCAGAATTCCTCAGCCAGCAATTCTGGGAGTTGAAGTCCACAAGTCTTAAAGTTGCCAAGGTTGGAGACCCCTGGTCTAGTTAACACGATGGTGTGTTTCCTACCATAATTCTCTATTGTACTGATTCTAGCAAAGAGCACTTATATTATCTATAGTACCCATTTTTGGTTTTTAACACCCACAGTTTTACCTAGAAATACCATTTTAACTAAGCTGGGATTAAAGAATAAGCATGACAAAGGACAAAAATTTAGCTCCCTCCCACATTATAATATATATTGATTGAATGGAATCTCTGATTGTTGAATAAGGAAGTCGTCTATACATTAGACTTGGTTAAGAAAAGAAGTTAAATATTTGCTAGGAGAGAAAGAGAGGAAGCTGCATGGTGAAATTTATCTGGAGCTTACCTTCCCCTTATTTTTTTTAAATCCAAACTACACAATATATTGTCTCCTTGAAGGGTTGTTTTCTCCCCTTCAGTCCTTAATCCTCTTCCTGAGTAGAGCTTCAACAGGTGGCATCTTTATAGTTTGAAAACTACACAGAGTCGGATTTGATTAGTTTGGAGAGAAAACCTGAAGACATGGCTTTTTCGATTGGCCAACCTGGACTGAAGGGTTTTTTTTAAGTGTTTTCAATTGTTTGTGGGTTTTAATGTTTTAATATGAGTATTGGGGTTTCTTATTTAATAGTTTTTTAAATTTTGTATTCTTGTTTTTATTGCTGTAAGCTGCCCTGAGTCCTTTGGGAGATAGGGTGGCATAGAAATCCCATTATTAAATTATTAAAACTCCAAGCTAGATGCAGAAAGAAAGTGAGAATAATTTCCCCTACTTCCAGAGTTACTCTGCACTCACAAAGTACAGAAAAATCCTAATAAGTACAGTGGGGTGTTTTTGAGTAAATATTTATGAAAGTTGGTAATCCTTTTAAGAACTTCATGTATATACAGGTAGTCCTCCACTTACACCCGTAATTGAATGCAAAATGTCTCTTGCTGAGACAGTTGTGAAGTGTATTTTACGATCTTTCCTGCCGCGTTGTTAAGTGAATCACTGCAATTGTTAAATTAGTAACGGTTGTTAAGTGAATCTGGCTTCCCCATTGACTCTGCTTGTCAGAAGGTCACAAAAGGGGATCACATAACTTTGGCACATTGCACCTGTCATAAATATGAGTCAGTTGCCAACCATTTGAATTTTGATCATGGGGATGCTGAACCATGGGGATGCTGAAATGGTCACAAGTCACTTTTTTCAGGGCCGTTGTAACTTTGAACGGTCACTAAATGAACTGTTGTAAGTCGAGGACTACCTGTATTCCATAGAAAACCCAAAGTACTGGGACACTTTGAAATGGAGGCAAAGCAGCTTTTGAATTAAGAGGAATCAGGGAAGCACAGTCATCTCCTGCTTTCTCTTGTCTCTTTAAATAAACAGATTTAAGAAGGCCACAAAAGCATCTCTTGAAAAATATGATTCGTGTTTCTCTTCAGGATTTGTGAAGGCACCCGCTGAAAAATGAACGTTTGGCTATTCTTAGCGTGTTTATTGTGAATTGAGTGATACCAAGAACTGACTCAACTTAAAATCTACTAGATATGGCTTGATTTCCTGCTGTCTCTTCATTCCTGAGTAGATTGAAGAGTTACCTCATTTCTCTATTGAGCACAAATGGAGGTGACAGTGCAAATAAAATCCAGAGAAAACTATGTCACTTCTGGACAGCCAGGGCCTTCTACGCTTGTGATGTCACAGAATTCTTGGAATTTTTCCACCAACTGTCATTTGGATCCATTGAACTTCTGAAGGGCAGTTCAGAATTTTTGAATGTTCACCTGAGGAAAGCCACTGGGGAATGTGTGCTGGGAACAGCAAGGAAAAAAAAATTGTTTTCTTGATATGCCTCAGGACGGGAAGAACCCAAAAATATCCAAAGATATGGAAGGAGAGCTAGAATGGAGCATGGGGGATCCTTTCGACCAGCTGGAGAAGCTCCATGGTCTTTCTGATGAGGAGAAGGGCGAGAAGGCCCTGCTGCGCTCACGCCTCAACGAACAGTCTCAGCTGATCTGTATCCTCAAGAAGAGAGCCGACGATCAACTCTTGCGCTGTAAGACGCTGGAACAAATCAACGCCGAGCTGGAGCAGGCGAGAGCGGGGGACACTTTGCGGCTGGAGAATCAAACACGGCGCATCCAGCACCTGGAGCAGCGTTTTATGGACTTGGCTGCCAACCACGAAGAAATGATCCGCTTCAAAGACGAGCACAAACGGCAGAATAAGCAGCTCCGGGAAGAAAACAGCCGCCTGCGTCAAGAAAACGAAAGCCTCTTCAGCCAACCTTTGAAAGATAAAGAAGTAGAACTGGCTCGGCTTTCTTCTGAATTCAGGAAACTTTCCACTGAGATGGAGGCCTTGAAGAAGACTTACCAACAGCGCTGTCGTTCAGCCGAAGAACGAGAGAAAGAACTTCTGGAAGGCCAGAGGGAACAAACCAGAGTCTACACCAAGGAGATGGACTCCTTGAAAAGGCAACTGGATGTCCTAGAGAAGAAGCAAAAACCAATCCTTGACCAACTGGAACAAACAGAGCGGCAGCTAAGAGAAACAGAGAGCAGCCTGCAAGTTAAGCTAGATGTCCTCACAAAGGAGAAGGAGGACTTGCTGAAGCTGGCGATGGAGAGAGGCAAGGTGCTTCAGGAAAAGCAACGGGAGATCCTTCAGCTGGAGAAGAAGGGGGAGGATATGGAGAAGGCCAAGCAGGCAGCCGAGCTGCTGTTTGAGACAGAAGCTGCAATGGTGGATAGTAACCTCCGAGTTAGAGATCTAAAGCGACGTCTTGAGGGGGCAGAACAAGCCTACTCTGAGCTCCGGATGCATTTTGAAGCTTACCGAAAACACAGCACCGAACTGCTGAACAAAGAGAAAGAGTTAAATACCAAATTACGCCACTTTATGGCGTAACGGGCACATTTAAGTATTCCTGTCCATCTGAAGCCTTCTTTTAAGAAAGACTCACCTTTTAACAGATATGGGGTGCTTGTTTCCCCGCTATCGTAGTTGCTAACTATAACATCTTTTATTTAGAGTTAAATAGATGGATTACTCGTAGCTTGTTGCAATCGGTATATCGACCACTCATCCCAGAAAGATGTTGAATATTTAGAATAACTTTCAAATAAATGTGTCAAGGAAATAATACTTTCCGGTCTAAAGCGCAGAGATTTTGCATTTAAGCCTCGTGCCATTTCTAACATGCTTATGTTTGTCTGGGAGTTGCTTGGGTGACACTAAATGCATTTTAAGATGCTGCGGCAGATGGTTCTCGACTTTTAGCCATTCGTTTAGTGACAGCTCGAAGATACAACAGGTCTTTGCACTTAGGGCTGTGGCAGCATCCACGTGGTCACATGATCAGAATTTGGGCGCTTGGCAACCAGCATGTGGCATCCCTGGGTCATGTGACCTGGGTGTCCAATCACACTTGGCCAATAAAGAATTCTACAGGTGAAACTCGAAAAATTAGAATATCGTGCAAAAGTTCATTTATTTCATAATGCAACTTAAAAGGTGAAACTAATATATGAGATAGACTCATTACATGCAAAGCAAGATAGTTCAAGTCGTGATTTGCCATAATTGTGATGATTGTGGCTTACAGTTCATGAAAACCCCAAATCCACAATCTCAGAAAATTAGAATATTGTGAAAAGGTGCAATATTCTAGGCTCAAAGTGTCCCACTCTAATCAGCTAATTAAGCCATAACACCTGCAAAGGGTTCCTGAGCCTTTAAATGGTCTCTCAGTCTGGTTCAGTAGGAATCACAATCATGGGAAAGACGGCTGACCTGACAGTTGTGCAGAAAACCATCACTGACACCCTCCATAAGGAGGGAAAGCCTCAAAAGGCAATTGCAAAAGAAGTGGCATGTTCCCAAAGTGCTATATCAAAGCACATTAATAGAAAGTTATGTGGAAGGGAAAAGTGTGGAAGAAAAAGGTGCACAAGCAGCAGGGATGACCGCAGCCTGGAGAGGATTGTCAGCAAAAGGCCATTTAAAAGTGTTGGGGACTTTCACAAGGAGTGGACTGAGGCTGGGGTCAGTGCATCAAGAGCCACCACACAGAGACAGATCCTGGACATGGGCTTCAAATGTCATCAGAAGCGTCTTACCTGGGCTAAAGAAAACAGACCTGGTCTGTTGCTCAGTGGTCCAAAGTCCTCTTTTCTGATGAGAGCAACTTTTGCATCTCCTTTGGAGACCAAGGACCCAGAGTATGGAGGAAGAATGGAGAGGCACACACTGCAAGATGCTCGAAGTCCAGTGTGAAGTTTCCACAGTCTGTGTTGATTTGGGGAGCCATGTCATCTGCTGGTGTTGGTCCACTGTGCTTCATTAAGTCCCGGGTCAACGCAGCCATCTACCAGGAGATTTTGGAGCACTTCATGCTTCGTTCCGCAGACGAGCTTTATGGGGATGCTGACTTCATTTTCCAGCAGGGCTTGGCACCTGCCCACACTGCCAAAAGCACCAAAACCTGGTTCAATGACCGGGATTACTTGATTGGCCAGACTCACCTGACCTGAACCCCATAGACAATCTATGGGGCATTGCCAAGAGAAAGATGAGAGACATGAGACCGAACAATGCAGAAGAGCTGAAGGCCGCTATTGAAGCATTCTGGTCTTCCATAACACTCAGCAGTGCCACAGGCTGATAGCTTCCATGCCCGCATTGAGGCAGTAATTGCTGCAAAAGGGGCCCAAACCAAGTACTGAGTACATATGTATGCTTATACTTTTCAGAGGTCCGATATTGTTCTATGTACAACTTGTTTTATTGATTGCATGTAATATTCTAATTTTCTGAGATTGTGGATTTGGGGTTTTCATGAGCTGTAAGCCATAATCATCACAATTATGGCAAATCACGGCTTGAACTATCTTGCTTTGCATGTAATGAGTCTATCTCATATATTAGTTTCACCTTTTAAGTTGCATTACTGAAATAAATGAACTTTTGCACGATATTCTAATTTTTCGAGTTTCACCTGTATATATTCCATATATTCTATACATGTGACCTTCTTGGCTGGCCTCCGGCAAGCAAATTCAATGGGGGAAGCCAGATTTGTTTAAGGACCATGGGATTCGCTTAACAAGGGCAATGATTTGCTAACAATCATGGTAACGAAGGTCGTAAAGTCCAATATGACTCATTTAACAACCACCTTGCTTATTAACACTTTTTAGGATCATAAATTGAGGACTACTTGTAATCCTAATTCTAGATCAAATTGAGTTTGAGAAGATTGACTTTGGCTGGATGTTAGGAAAACCTTCCAAGGAGTAGATACTGTTCAGGAGGTGGGATGCTACCGGTTCGCACCGGTTCAGGTAAACCGGTAGCTAATTTTATGGCCGGTTCGGTTTGTTGCAGATGTTTCATTACCCAAATTAGGGAACATCATCAGCGTTCACTAGGTCAGGGGTCGCCAACGTTTTGGACCTCAGGGACCACCAAACTCATAATTTTAAATCCCGCGGACCAGAGACCCTGGGAAAATCCCAAAAAAAGTCTGCAGGAAAATTCCCCACCCCGTTTTCCTACCGATTGATCATTTTTTATTTGGGATCGCAGGATACCAGCTCCAGCTCCATTCTCAGGGTGAGGGGGAAAGAGAGAGAGAGAGAGAGAGAGACTTTTGGCTTCATGCAAGGAAAACAGCAGAAGTCTTTCCCTCTCCCCCCAAACTCCACCAGAAACGAGTCTTTGCTGGCACAGCCTCTTGGAGCAGGATGCCTTGCAGGGTCCCAAAGACTCATTTCTGGCAGAGTTTGGGGGAGAGAAAGACTTTTGCTGCTTTCCTTGCGTACAGCCAAAAGCAGAAGAAAGAAGTGGAATGAAGCAGCCTGGTGGCCAGGCCAGGCGCATGGGACGAGTGGGGCAAGTTCCCCCCCTCTGCCCTTTCCTCCCTCCCCACACTAACTCGTGTTGTTCACAATGCAAGCGACACAAGCCTTGTGTTCCCACGCAGCCTGAATTAATTGCTTTGGGGGTGATATTTCTCTGAGGACTACCAAAATTTTCTTCCGGACCACCAGTGGTCCCTGGCCACTGGTTGGTGACCACTGTACCAGGTGATGATGTTCCCTAGTCTGAGTAATGAAACATCTGCAAGAAAACCCCAGTTCAGACAGCAGGACCCCTCATTCCAACCTTACAAATCTTCTCCAAGCTGCCCATCTTATAACCAACTTGGAGTTGCTTCCAATCAAGGACAAAAGCATCATGAAAACCATAATAGAATGATAAAATCAAACATTAATTGTGGAAACAGGCATGCCGGGGAAAGGTAAGATTCTAGACATTATTATTCATGCTTTATGGTTTAACTTTAGCCTGTTGCCTTAATCGAACCATTGTGGCTGGTTCAACAAACAGTATCCAAACATCTATGGAGATCCTCAGTCCTTTAGAACAATCATGGCATTTTTTTTCCAAAAGGCAACTGGACTTTGTTTTTCCTTGAAGATGTTTCACTTCTCATCCAAAAAGCTTCTTCAGTTCTGATGAAGCTTCTTGAATGAAAAGTGAAATGTTTTCAAGGAAATCACAGAATAACAGAGTTGGAAGGGACTTTGGAGGTCTTCTATTCCAACCCTCTGCAGAAGCAGAAGATGCTGTAGCATTTAGAGACAAATGGCTGTCAGGTCCCTTCTTAAAAGCCTTCAGTGTTGGAGTACCCGTAACTTCTGAAGAGAAAGAAAGAAAGAAAGAAAGGAGAGGGAAAGGAGAGGGAAAGAAAGAGAGAGAGAGAAGAAGAAAGAGAGAAGAAAAAGAAAGAAAGAGAAAGGAGATGAAAAGGGAAAGAGAAAGAAAGAGAAAAGAGGGAAAAGGAAAAAGACAAAGAAAGAAAAAGGAAGAGAAAGAGAAAGAAAGAGAGAGAGAGAGAAGAAAGAAAAAAATGAGAGGGAAAGGAGAGGGAAAGAAAAAGATAGAGAGGAAGAAAGAGAGAAAGAGAAAGAGAAGAGAAAGAAAAAGAGACAGGAGACGAAAAGGGAAAAAGAGAGAAAGAAAAAGGAGACAAAAAAGGAGAAAGAAAAAGGAAGACAGAAAGAAAGAGAGAAAAGAGAGAAGAGAGAAAGAAAAGGAAGGAAGGAAGGAAGGAAGGAAGGAAGGAAGGAAGGAAGGAAGGAAGGAAGGAAGGAAGGAAGGAAGGAAGGAAGGAAGGAAGGAAGATTGATTTTCTGAAGAACAAAGGAAGTCCAGTTGCCTTTTGAAAAACCACCTTTGGGACAAAACCGATCAACCGGGGTTTGGCACCAGGCAGAGTTACCGATGTAAGCTGCAAAGGTCGGGACGACTTTAGAAAGCCACCTTTCCCCGAATCTCTCTACTCCGAAACTTTCCAGACCAAACCCGCCACCTCAACGCACCATTTTACACAGCACTCTAAACAGGCTCCGCGTTAAACCAGCAGCCCGCTTCTAAGCCACGCCTCCCCCCACCCTTTCCCGGACTTCTACTCCCAGAATGCTCGGGGAGAGCGCCGGACCGCGCGCAGGCGCGCCGTGTGTGTGAGGTGGTGAGAAGCCGCCGCGTGAAAGAAAAAAACGGGCGAGGCCTGAGGCGAAGGTGGCCGCCGCCGCCGCTCATTCCCCCTCCCCCCCCACCCTGTTCGGGGAGAGCGGCGCTGAGGCCAGCCTGGCCGCGAGGCCTCATCGCAACCGGGCCCATCTTGGAGGGATCCGTGGCAACGGCTGGGCCCCGCCGCCTCCGCTATTATGCGCCACAGCCTGGCCCAGCTCTTAGCGGCCTCGTCGGCCCAGGTAAAACCCGGAGAGCCGGTCGCGGCCTGCTCGTTTCCAAGCCCGGGAGCCGAGCGCCGGCCTGAGGAAGAGACGGAAGCCGCGGCGGCGATGGCCGAAGACTCCCTGGAGGAGCCGGACGAGGGCGAGCTGCTCTTCCCCGCGGGGCTGGAGCTGGACGCCTGGCTGGAGGCAGCGGTGGGCTGCGAGGTTTCTCCTCCTCCGGCCTGGGGCAGGGCGAGTCCGCCGGCCGAGGCGGCTCGGCCTTCGAGCTCTTCTAGGCCGACGCGTCCGGGCAGCAACCGCCTGAAAGCGGCGGCGGCGGCTCGTCTGAACCGCCAGAAGAAGAAGCTCTACGTGCAGGGCCTGGAGACCCGCCTGCAAGGCTTGGCGGCCGAGAACCGGCAGCTGCGCGACCGCAACCGCGGCCTCTGCCGCCGCCTGCGCGACCTGGAGCGGGAGACGGGATACTTGAGGGCCGTGCTGGCGAACCAGAGCGCTTTGGGCCGACTGCTCGGACGCCTGGCCGGAGACGGGGCCGGCAGTCTGGGCCTTCGCATGAGGATCAGCACCAGCCTCTTCCAACCAACGGCGGCCGGAGCCTTCGGAGAGAACGGCGACCACGACTACGCGCTCCCCATCCCGGCGGAAGAACCGGCGGAGAAGATCCCCACCTCGTCGTCTTCGGCCAGCCCCGGCGGCGTTTGCCTCCACGTGGACCGCGACCACCTTTCGGTGGAGTTTTGCTCTCTCTGCGCCAAGCGGGCGGCCAGCTTGGAGACTTTGCCGGCCGCTTCTTCTTCCTCATCTCCTCTTCCTCCTCCTCCTGCTGCTTCCTCCTTGCTCTCCAAAATGTAGGGTCAAGTATTTCCATTTCTTCGAGCCTACGCAGAACTTAAAAAAAAAAAAATACTCCGAGTGTCTGCCTGCCTGCCTGCCGCCATCATCCCAGGGGTTGCTAGCGGAGGATGCAGTTAAGAGAGAGAAAGAGAGAGACAGAGGAGAGGAAGAAGAGTGTAAAATAAAATAATTAAGAAAAGAAACCAGAGATAAATGGGGAAAGTGATGAGAAAGCTGGCTTGGTTAGAGCCGCCTTTGCTTAGTGGAAGAGGGAGGGGGGGAAGGAATGCAAAACTTCCCCCTTTTTTTGTGTTGGAGGATCCTCTTGTTGTGTTGGTGTGTGGGGTGGCGTCCAGGACGCCCAGCAGTGTTGTGGCTGAAATGCTTTCTGCAGGCGCATTGATCAAAAACGGCTCTTGTCACTGAACTTGCAGCATGGAAAGCAGGTAGACAGTGGTGGTAAGAATAGCCCGAAAGGGCAGAAATAGCTTTTAAAGGTTCCCCTGAAATGAATAATGGTGGGAATAGATTAAACAAACAAACAAAATCTAGCCCACACTGGCTTAAAAAGAAGCTGAAAAACAAAATGCATAAAACTTCAACGTCTTCGCTGGAGAGAGACTTAACATCCAAATAGTAATATAATTGCACAGCAGGTAGTTAAAAAAACATGCATGTGAAAATTGTAAGACATCTGTTATACATTACTATTAAACTTTTCTGACAGTTTCTCTTTTAGGTGCTTGCCCTGCCAGGCTTCGTTGTGTAGGGGTTAAAAGAACAGTCGTTTACCACCTCGCAACCTGGTAAGGATCCATAATATTCCCATAATGTGGTATCGGACAGTTTGCATTGGTAATTAGCCTGTTTTTCTTTAAAAAAAAAAGATTTGGTCTGGTCCAGGAGTTAGAAGTAGGTCTGGAGGCAGTTCCAAAAATTAGTTAATTTTGATTAATCGAGTTTCAAGTAATGGCTATTCAAATTAGCATTACTTTTCCCTGTCATTCTAATTTCTTAACATGTTCCTGACAAGACACTTGTAGAAATTATTTTAATGTAATATTTTAAAGTGATAGGTTAAGATTTGGGAGGAAGTGCTGCTAAATGTACATTTAGCAGTATGTTGCGTTGGAGAAAGGGGAATTAAAACCATTTTTTTTGACTGAGACAATGTGAGTATAATATCTTTAAAGAAATAGAATATACCTCAACATTTACTTTAGAACTTGGACTTTTCTAGTGGAGTAAACTACTGAGTTTTCCAGTTTTGACAATGTTTAGTGAGGAGGCAATTGCTCTTAAGCTTTCCCAGTTAATAAAAGATGGATTATTTGTCCATATACTTGGCTGTTCAGTTACTATAATAATGTGTCCTTATCTGCAAGGAAGCAAATAAGCCCACAGATTGTTTTAGTAATATCTGTGTTCTTTCACTACATTACTGCATGCATTTTGAAGGCTGCCTAGAAATATTTTAGTCCAGTGAATTTTGTTTAGTTTTGTCTCATGCAGGACTCTTAAAGAGGGACCTGCATTTTGCTAAAGTGAAAATGAAAAATGAAAGTGGCATGCCAGTTTGAAAGTTTTCAAAAATTAAAAAGGAAAAAGTAAATGAACAAATATATATTCTCCCCCCCACATTTATGCAATTGTTCCTGTCTAGGGTGGAGGAAGATTTTCTGCTGACAAGCTCATGCTGGTTTGGGGGCTAGCACATACGTTTTCCCTGCATCAACTGTCTGTCATGTTTAAGTGCTTTATATTTAAACTTCTGTAAAATGGGGACATAAGGGTTGTGAAATAATGTAAAGTGAGGTTTCACAAAGAATGTTAAACCTGGAAAAATCAGTTGCCTCCATAAAGGAGGCTTCTTCTTGCCTTGAATTAGAAACAGATACGAATATTTCTCCTATGAATGAAATGCAGCGTTCTCAAAATCTTTTGCAATCTCTCTCTGTTCAAAGCCACAAGATCTTCTTTGTGAAACCTTGCTGTTTAATGAAGTATGTGTATATTTAGCATCCTTGTTTTTCTTTATGCTGAAGTGGATACAGCTGTCATGGGCAGAAGAGACGGGACCAGCTGCTGGCCACCCTTCCTGCTTTATTTTAAAAGGTAGTATGAGAAAAAGGGAGCAAAGGTAACAGGGCATTGGCTGTATTTCACTTTGAAAACAACACTGAACAGGGTAACGTTGATGTTTTAAGCAACTAATCCAACCTAGCAAGAAATTAAATATACTGATGTGAAAAGTGGCATCGTTAAAAAAAAAAAGCATTTGCTTTCTCACTGGTGGTTTCATGTTTTCATATTCTGAAATTGACTAAATTGTTCAACCTTCTATTCATGTATCAGATGATTGATATAACACCTTAGATTTCTCAAGATGGAATTAGGATTGCTGCGAAGACTATTTTAATTCTCTCTTAATTGATGTACAGTAGCTGTTTTTCCTTCTGTTGTCGCATCTGCTATATGAATGTACAGATTCCCATCTCTAAATCAGTAGGAACCATCTACAAGGACACTGGCAAGTCTTTTCTTAAGGCAGCTGCAGCACTGCAGAGAACTAATTTTTTTTGCCAGTTCATTTCTTGATATTATCCCATACTTAGTAAGTGGCTATTTTTTTTTAGAAATCTTCTAAATGTAGTAGTCCTTGCCAGATAACTGAAATATGAAAATATAGGCAAGAAGTTTTTCAGTTTTTAATCATGCTTCAATATCTTTAAATGGCAGCAATTTATTGCCCATAATTCATTTATTTATTCTCTTGGGACTCCATAGAATTTAGTGGTTCCTTTTTTCTATTGCTGATAGCCTTGGGCCAACAGGAGGAAAGATTTGTGACACATAACTTAGTTTGTGTTTCAAGAAGCAAATGCCTTTTTAAATTGCTTTTCACAGGTCGTTTTGTTAATGTTACATTATTGTGAAATGGAATCCTCTTTTCTTTTGTATGATTTAAAGTGTTGTGAGATTAAAAATATATATTCTGGGTATTTAACCATGTGTGTCGTTGAAAAATAAACTGTTGCCTTGAATACCATTCTCAGCATAGAAAGTGAGTGACACATTTGCTTAGGCAAAAGCCCAGAAGTGAAGACCTGCAGGGATTTTAGTGCCTAACTAAAACATATTCAAGCCAAATAGATTTGCAAGTATTTTGTCCTTGTTTAACCAGTTGATTGAATATTTCTTGAAACTAAAGCTTGAATGGAATATATCCTAATAGTACTTCAAAAATATGTCAGTGTTTATGTGTAAGTAATTCAGGCATACTTATGAGGACATCTATTCAAATTAAAAATGTTTACCTTTCAGTCAAAGACTCAAGGCTGTTTTTTATCAAATCCCTTAATTTTCTATAAAATAGTGGTTTGGCGGGGTGGCTCATTCACAAAAGCTTTGTATAGTGTTCAGAGATGTATTATAGATTAACCAATATAATTGTGTGTATTTTTCTGGTTGGGGATGGATTTATATTAGTGTCCAGGGGATTATTTTTTATTGATAATGCTGTAGCAGTATTTATTTAGGATGCTTTAATTTTCTGTACCATTTTTCATCAAATGCTCCCAGGATGGTTTACCTAACATAAAAATTGCAAAAGTAAAAACAAGAATTGAATATTTGTTTTAGTATAGAAAATAACCACTAGCCATTCTCTTGCTCAGGCAAAATTTATTGATCTCATATGTATATTTCCATGCTTGGGAATAATAGTCATATACAAAGACAGTTAATAACACTTGTTTTTATAGATCTTTATAATTCTGATTTTTCAGCCACTTTGTTTAAAAATATACTTAATACAAGATTAAAAAACAGTGACAAGATTTAAACAACAATGAGCATTTCTGCATTTACAAATCATTTTGTAAATGTTAATCACTAAAAAGTTAAGCAATGCGCAGTGACATACTTCAGCTATGGCTGAATTATACCAACTCACTAAGTGTATTATGCATATTTTTCCCATCCTCCCTGGGAAACAGGCTGCTGATTAAAAAAACTGAAGTAAAAACCTCCCCAAATTCTTCCCCCAAAGTCATACACATACAGACCTCCCCCCCCCAAAAAAAACCCTTTTTGTTAAACCAGGGGTGTCCAATTTTAAGATCGGTGGACTTCAACTCCCAGAATTGTTGAAGTTGACACATCTTAAAAGTTCTCAAGGCTGGGTATCTCTGAGGTAACCTTACGCAGACTTTAACATGAGGACCCAAGATTGTTGGGGGCAATTAGCTGACCTTGTAAAAATGCCGCTTAGTAATAAGCAGGCATATACAATGGAATGAAGGCTATTCTGGCACACTGGGTTGTATCCTGTAGCTGTAAGTCTGAGCCGGAGAACAATGTAATTAAAATAAATAAATAAATAAATTTCATTGAAAAATTATTTGGCATTACCAAAACTGTTTAATTATATTCATAGAATTAAAATTTGAAGCAGCCATTTAAACATTGCTTGATTATACCTATGCATTTTGGGGTTTTTTTTTCTGGCAATTCCACAAAGTTTGGTATCTGTAGCTGTCAGTGCAAAAAACTGCAATATGCTTTATTGACTATAGAGGTGTTCATATTAAGTACCGTTCAGACATGCAGTTCATTTCAAGAATCATGTAGTATTTAAGCATGTAATCTTCACTAGTATTTTGGGAGGGTTGGGCATTGCTAATATACAGATGAACAAAACATTTCTATGAACAATTGTCTTATTTAAGGATTCCAAGTCTGGGGTGTGTATGGAATAAGATGTCCCTGTTGAAATATACTCTTTATGCTTTAGATTTAGAATTCTGCTGGATCCAGGGTCCCGGTGAAAAGAACTAAGAATGTGCAACATGTGTTGCCCTCAAACCTTTTGGCCCACATAGAGAACGAAACATAATTATTTTGCTCAAAAATGGGCTAATATGGTGTTTTGAGCAGAAGCAAAGACAAAAATGGGGATAACCCAATGACCGTTGGTTGCCATTAGGGGAAGATAAGATTGTGAGCCAGCATGCCAGTGCAGTGTGCTACACTGGCAACCTATTCCTTAACCCTTGGACAAGGAAAAAGCATTCAGGCCAGTGCATCAGTGGTGGTTGAGGTGAGGTGCTAGGGAAAATGGGTGTTGGACCACTGGGATATCTCTGAAGGGGCAAAGCCTTGCTACACAGGGAGTCCTTGACTTATGACCACAATTGAGTGCCAAATTTCTATTGCCCCATTTTGCGACCTTTATTGCCATAGTTGTTAAGTGAATCACTGCAGTAAATTAAGTGAATCTGGCCTCCCCATTGATTTTCAATCAGAATAGAGCAGGAAGGGACCTTGGGGGTCTTCTACTCCAACCCGCTGCTCAAGCAGAAGACCCTATACCATTTCAGATCCAGTCTCTTTTAAAAAAAAAAGAAACCTTCCAGTGATGAAGCACCCATAATTTCTGAATGCAAGCTTCTCCACTTGTTAATTGTCCTCACTGATAGGAAGTTTCTCCTTAATTTCAGGTTGCTTCTTTCTTTAGTTTCCATCCATTGTTTCTTGTCTTGCTTTGGAACATAAGTTGATCCCCTCTTCTTTGTGGCAGCCCCTTAAGCACTGGACTGCTGCTATCATGTCTTCTCTAGACTGGCCACACCCTCTTCCTGCAACCATTCTTTGTATGTTTTTGTCTTCAGGCCCTTAATCATCTTTGTTGCTCTTTGCACTTTTTTTTTCAAAGTCTCAACATCTTTTTTTTATAACTTTTTCGTCAGAAGGTCACAAAAGATGATTGCATGAGTCCAGGACACTGCAGCCATCATAAAATAGGAATCGGTTGCCAAGTATCTGAACTTCGGATCTCATGGGCCGTGGGGATGCTGCAATGGTTGGGCGAAAAATGGTCATAAGTCACTTTCAGTACCGGTTGTAACTTCAAATAGTCACTAAATGAACAGTTGTAAGGCAAGGACTACAAGGACTAACCTTGCAAAATGGAAACATCCCAAGTTCTCTTTTGTTTGGAGGTAAAATGTCTGAAAAGTGGCTTATTCTGGGTTTGAAACATTTTGAATGGATTTCACGTATGTTCTAAAATTAACTAGCCTTTTCAAGTAAACTCTGTGTGACTCATATCTGGGTGTATATTAACATAATTAGAACTACACTGAATAAAAAGTTTTTATAGACAATCTTAAAAAGTATCGGCTTGAAGTAGGTATATGATGAAGATAAATGGCACTTGTACTGGTAAGTATTTGAGCTTTAGAGCACATAAAAATTTAGAGCAGATGTGGGCAACTAGTCACTCAGCATCCTATATATACAGGTAGTCCTCGATTTAAAACAGTTCATTTAGTGATGATTCAAAGTTACAACGGCACTGAAAAAGACTTAATGAATGTTTTTCACCCTTACGACCATTGCAGCATCCCATGGTCACATGATCAAAATTCAGGTGCTTGGCAGTCGGTTCCTATTTATGACATTTGCTGTGTCCCAAGGTCATGTGATCCTCTGTGACCTTCTGACAAGCAAAGTCAATGGGAAATCCAGGTTTACTTAACCCTGTTATTAACAGCTGCAGTGATTTACTTAACTGGCAAGAAAAATTGTAAAACGGGGCAAACTCACTTAACAAATGTTTCACTTAGCAGCATAAATTTGGGGCTCAATTGTGGGTCGTAACTCAAGGACTACCTGTACAGCTTCCTGTACTGCGGCATCAAAAGCTAGCGACGGAACAGTTGGGCCTGGTCTGCATTTTGAGTGGGGGCCAGTTTGCTTCAGATGGTCTCAATTCTTCAACTTTGGAGAAAGCTCCAGATTTGCAAAAGTTGAAAATTTCGCCCTGTTACCAGTGGTAACAATTTCTTTCATGCAGTCCTGATTCCCCAGCCAATGTCTCCAGTCACGTGGGCCGTAGCTGCAGTTAAAATTTCTACTCCGCCCTCAGCCCTGCACATGCTGAAAAAGGTGCTGAGGACATGACTCATTTTTAATGAGGATGTATCTCTTGGCAATAGTTAATTTAGGTACTTGAGGCCTTTAATGAGCCCTTGCCCGTGAGATAATTCCATTTGATAACAGCATATCTTTCAAGAATTAGTTGCCATCCTCTTACATTTTAGTAGATAAAAGGATGTTATCCAAACACATAGTTGATAGGTGCAGTAATGAGTGAATAGGGGCGACTACCAAAAATGGGGGCCCATGGGGATAGATGGAAGTACTTACTGGGAAGGTGGGCAAGTGGTACTTTGAATACTGGGTTGGCCACTAAACAGATTTAATGTCTTGTTCTTTGTGTAATTATAATATGGCTATTTAAACTTGGAAATAGGTATATCCCAGCAAATTTGAAGCTAAACTTATAATTCTTGAACAACTGATTTGCTTAAGAACGTATGAGATCTTCCAAAAATTTTCTTGCGCACAAGTATTTCTGATAAAAGCCCCAGCTGTATGATTTAGTTTCCAGACAGGTAGTCCTCAAAGTAGGATTGTGATAGAGCCCAGAATGATGGTCATAAATCATTGTGGTTCATAGGTTGAAGCATTACATGACCGGATCTGATTTTGTGACCGTTTTTTATGATGGTCGAGCAAATCCATTTTCCCAATGGGCGTTTCTCTCCCCCGAAACCGGAAATAAAACAGCACAAATTGCTGTCACGGGACTGCGGGGCACTGCAAATTGTTGTAAAGGCGATCCAGCTGCCAAGTGCTCAAAATGCAGTTACATGACCATAGAGGTGTGTCCAGGGGGCACAATGGCTCAGCAGTTAGATATTGAGTTTGTCAGTGGGAAGCTGACAGCCCAGGTTTGAGAGCCAAGCTCTGCATGAAGGGATGAGCTCCCATTACCCCAGCTCCTGCCGATCTAGTAGCTCCAAAGCATGCAAACGCAAGGAGATAATTAGATACCACTTCAGTGGGAAGATAACAGCCTTCCGTGCATCTTGGCGTAGTCATGCTGGCCGCATGACCACAGAAATGTCTTTGGTGACTCCCTTGGCTAAGAAACGAGATATGCACTGCCCCCTAGCATCAGACATGGCTGGACAGGGGATACCTTCAGGATTGAGTGCAGCCATTGGGATTTTGAAAATGAATTGCAAGTAGCTCTGGGGAGGTCTGTTGTAACTTCGAGCTGTTGTTAAGCAACTGGCCGTTAAGTCGAGGACTGCCTGTGTTGTTAGCTATGTTGCTATTTTTATGCACTGGATAGGTTGAGTTATTGTTGGAGTCTTGCATGAAATTGCCCTCCATTTTGTTTTGGATTGTGGAAATAACCAAGAAATACTTGTGTTAACTCTCTCCTGTCTATATATCAACAATCTATGCTGGTTTACTAGAAATATTACTCAATGCTTTTCATGTACTTCAGGAAGGGCTTTATGTATTCAATGCATTTGTTGCTGTGTACATATATAGACAAGTATATCTATAAACTTTATATAAATAAGTATTTACACAGCTTCTTTTTTAACAGTACCTCTTCCCTCCCCAAAAATTTAGTTGCTTTTCTCATTCACCCAATGTTCTTGGTTACTCTCTTGTAGTTAGCACGAGAGGTCAATCCCTTTAAGATTCTCCTTGGGATTGGGGTTGGGGGGGTGTCTCAGTTTTCCCATTTTCACAAAGTTGATATATAAATGACCCAAAACAGACTAGAATGTTCAGAAGTTATCCAAACCTTGAAAAAACTCCGATCAAATAAAAGCCAAACACCTTTTTAAAGGTTTATTCTCTGATTTCCTCGGGATCCCTTCCAGGTTCAGGCATGCGGATCATTTTGAGATATATTTCGTGGTGTTTTGAGCCAATGTACGCACCAAAAGCAACTTGGATTAAAGCAGCAAATCTCATCTTTTTGAAAATCGGCTTACTAAGCAAGACCCAGAATCGCACTGCATTGTCTTTGTTTGGCAAGGGAGCAGTATAGTACCTGGAAGAGGAAGAAAATATTATGAAGAGGAGTTTGGCTAAGATTGCAATAATCAACAGCTTTGTCACTCCGTAAAAAAGGACCCAGTTCCCAGATTTAAAATAGACTCTACTACCGAGGAGGAAATAAATTGCTAACTGTTTCTTTCTAAAATTTACCATCCCTGAATAATGTTATTCAAAGGAAGATACTGGCAGACCTCAACTTACATGCGTTTGTTTAGTGACCGTTTGAAGTTACAAAACATTGAAAAAAGTGACCTATGACCATTTTTCACACTTAGTTGTAGCCTCCCCGTGGTCATGTGATCAAATTTGGCAACTGGCTCCTCCTGATGGTTGCCGTGTCCTGGGATCACCTTTTGCGACCTTCTGACATGCAAAGTCAACGGGGAAGCCAAATTTACTTTACAAACATATTACCAGCTTAGCAATGCAGCGATTCACGTAACAACTATGGCAAGAAAATAGTAAAATGGGGCCCAAACTCACTTAACAACGGACGTGCTTAGCAATGGCAGTGTTGGGTTCAATTGTGGCTATAGGTTGAGGACTACCTATATAAAGAAGGGTACAGAAAGGTAAAGCTTTTGCAATAATGGGTTTTAATTGTAATGTAAATTCATTACATTCTGGAACTGTGTTCCCTCTTCCTACAGGTAGTCCTTGTTTTATGACCACTTGTTCAGCGACTATTCAAAGTTATGTTGGTGCTGAATTAGGGGACTTATCACAGGTTCGAGTTCTGGCCATCACAGGATCCCCATGGCCATGTGATGGGTCCCAGTTTAGGATTACAACATTGCAATGCCCCATGGTCATGTGATCATGATTTCCGACATTTTCTGCTGGCTTCCCACAAGCAGGGGATTGGAAGCTACTGAATGAATTGCAGTTTTCCTTAATGACAGCAGCCAAAGTTGAGGAAAACATTTAAATTGAGAAAATAATTTTGTACATAAGTCGGGGAGGTTCAGAATCCTACAATCTACATGATCATGTTGGATAATTAGGTAGAATTAAGGTTTACATCCCAACGCTTTTGTTACCCACCTAGTTCAACAGTGAAAGAATCATCAATGAATGCTTATAAATGAAAACAGACTATCTTGCAAAACAGAAGCAATGGATAACTAGGCTTTTTGGAATTATGCCCAGAAATTCCAGAACAATGGAAAAAAGTGCAGAGTTTTGTAGACATTTGATTTTCAGGCAAATGGTTAATAAATAATAACAACAACAAAAGCAATTTCCAAATACAAACTTGGTTCCTGCAAATAAATTGCTAACAGGGTGCTTAATATAACGATGCGGTTGAAACATACCTTGTAGCCAGCAATGCATTCAGAGGCAACGCTAGAATGATGGGGTAGAAAAAGCCCACGACAGCTCCTACTAAACCACCTCTCACCATAGCACAGATTTCACAGTTTAAATTACCTGAAATAATGAACTAAATTAGTATTTGTGGTTTAAAATAGTTTCCCAGAAAAATTGCAATGGACATGCTGCATGCTGACAATGTTCCTTTTGTGGGATTAGTTTAGGTATGGAGCATGTGACCTAAAATGCTGTATTCCAACCTCTGGAACACTTAAAGTGTCCCGAATTCCAGTGGAAGAAACTTCTAGCTTTGTCAAAGGAAATGTGCAGCCAGCCCTTGCTTTCTTTTCTTTCTTTCACTCCTTCTTTCTTCCTCTCTCCCGCCCCTTTCTTTTCTCCCTTCCCCATGAACCATACATTAGCACAGTAATCCATGCCAAGTTCTACTACGTGGCCTGCAAAGTAATTGGCCCAGGGTTATTTTAATTATTTTTAAATTATGGAAGCCCACCTTTAGGAATGCTAACATCTTAGCCAGTTTTTTGTAGGTTGTAAAATGGGTAGTTCCAGGACATCTATCACTCTTTCTGGTGGTCCTAATCAAAACATGAAGGAACATGGACTTGTTTCAGATTTCCATTGCAGGAGAACACTCAGAACAAGTATGAATGAGATGCCTAATTTTCCTGGCCTTGGATGGATCAAAATACCCATTCTGAATGCAGATGTAACGTCTTCAATCACTTTTTCTCAGATAGTCCTAGCAATTTTTAAGATGTGTGGGGACTTCCAACTTCCAGAATTGGCTGGAGAATTCTGGGAATTGAATTCCACATATCTTTAAAAACTACCAAGGTTGAGAAACAGTGGATTATTAGAGAAACAGTACTGTATTCAAAAAGCAGTTTACTCTAGTGTAGTTGCATTACTATCAGAAAAACAGATTGTTCAGACTACACTGATTCCTGTCCTAATTTTGCTGCTGATGTCTTTTCCAGTGCTGCTTTAGTTTTATCAGTAATTTCTTAAAAACGTTTCATAAAATGGACTATAAAAGGCTTTGGAAAACACACATATTGGATGCTTCTGTCTTAGAACAGGCAGAACTTCAGTAAAGACCCCATTTCTCCATAACGTAGCAGCCAGAGAAAAGAGTAAGCTTATAGTGTGCCTCTTCATGTAAAAACTTGAGCAACATCCAACTAGAATCTGATTACCTGGCAATTGAAGTATTGCAAGGTGCTGTACACGAGTCTTCCCTTGAAGACTATCCAGAAGCTACAGCTCATCCAAAACACAGCTGCCTGAGAGTAGTAATGAGAGCTTCTTGTTATGCCCATGTGTCACTGCTGCCAGGCAAGCTGCACAAGTTGCCACATGGCTTTTGGATGCAATTCAAGATGCTGGATGTTCACGGAAAAGGGCCTGGCTATTTGAGAGTCCATTTGCGTCCGTTCACTTCTACCCATAGGAATAGGCAGAATAGGTGTGCTCCAGGTCCAGTCAGTTAACAATTGTCATCTTATGAGATTCAGGAAGCATGCCTATTCTATTGCAACTCCCTGGTAATTTACTGAAAAGACACAACTTCTAATAAAGAACATTCACCAAAGATACATACAATGACCGCTCTCTTAAGAGTTCTGGATATTTCAAATTTCTTAAGGCATCACTCTGTTGGCCTGAACAGTAGGGAGTTTGGGGACCTCCTGTCTACTCTTTTCTTTGGGTGGTTACGTTTCTAACCGTGTTTTTAAGTTCTGTTTTGAAATACTGTAAGCCGCTCAGAATCTTTTTGAAAATAGAAGCTTTGAAAAAAAGGGGGAAGGCATTCCAGCACCCTTACCAAGCATAATAAAAGGTTAAGTATGTTGGAAATTATTCTGGGAATTGTACAGTGCAGTGAATGGAAAAAAAGTAACTTGTAAGAATCGGAGTTATAACTTTAAAATAAGGTTTACCTCATCTGGAGCCATAAGTACCAGGATCTTACCTAACAATTACATGCTATTTACTAAAAATGAGTTCTGTTTTGTGGGGCATAATTTTAAAGAAAGAAGCAAAACTTGACAACCAGTTCCAGAACCACCACTACAAATAGTTATTTATTAAAGAGACACCACATAATAAAGAGGATGGGGTCCAATCCATCTCATTGAAGGTAAGTCTGTGTCATGCCAGAAATATCGGAATAGTTATTACAGAGATCAGCAAAAAAAAAAGATTGAATTATTTAGATGAAGTATTAACACATACCTGTCATCAAAGACTGCTTTACTATGGCCTCATAAGCAACTGTAGTTACGGTGAAGGGCAATACGGACATGGCTGCAACTGTTGAATAACGAGCCTGCGTGACATGCAGAATCTTCCTAAACAAGTTATTAGATATTAAGGCAAGGAGACTTGAATTGAGGCCAAGGGCAAAGCTTCCATTTTGGTAGAAATTTCTGTAGAAGAGAAAGTATTATTACAATATTGCCACCACTAATGACTACAACATTAACCTGTCTTAGCGTAGTGCATCACGCGCTATAGCCAAAGAATAAAAAAGGAAAGCAAATATTCTCACTCTGAAATAGCCTAAAATAGTATAGAATCTCATGAAATATTCCCGAGGACTAGCTTCATAATGGGTACATGAATTAAAAGCAATCAGGTTCATACAGTAGGAGTATAATTTCTCCTAAGCGAAGTCTGACATTTTTAGGTGAACAAAAAGCCCTATTGAAATTAGCATCCTTTATCAAATTAGCATCCATTTATTGCCACCACTGTACGAACCAGATTGCTCGTGCCTTTCATAAATCTAGTTCTCAGGAATGTCATGGGATTCTAAATTATTCTAGATTTTCAGAATGAGCCTTAAGGTTGACAGATGCATACCTGTGTAGGTGAACTGCTGAAGTAATGAATGCAAAGCCTATTCAGGCAGCAGACAGAACTCTGCTAACCTCCTAAAGCAGGTGTGGGCTATTTTTTCAGCACCAAGAGGTTGCACTTTGGACACTATTTTGACGGATGGGCACGGTTATGGTTACATCAGAATTCCCAGTGTATTTGGGGGAGAATTAATATTTTCAACAGTTTCCTACACAAATTCAGTCCAGTTTTAGAAGTTTTTAAAAAGGGATCTATGAAACATGCTCTTTTCATGAGATGACTTCCCTTTTTCTGAAAGGCAGAAATGTTACCTGTGCCCAGTGCTCTTAATTTTTATAAACCCAGAATTGTACTCTGAATTCTCTGAAAATAAATAATGGTAAGAAATTACTTTGTAAATAGTTACTAATCAAAAATAGCTTTTCATCCCATTACAGGGCTGAAAAACATTTTGGTCACAAAGAACAAACTATAAATATATGTTATTAAGGGTGAAGCTATATCTGAAGCTAAATATTTAACTTTGCAACGTTGGTTGGCAACCTCCATATGTAGAACTCCCAAGATTTTCTGACTGCTGGCTTTGCTAGCTGACGAAAATACATGCAGAGTTTCACTTTTCCTATTTCATAATTTGGGATGTTAAAGAACTGTTTATTGACACACACACACACAAAACCCTAAACTCAACTAAAGATGCTACATTTGGTTGGCTTTAAACCTGATTAGGGGTTGTGTGTGTGTTTATTTCAATGTATAGTGTGAACCCAGAAAATAAAAGAAGCAAACTGAGACAATAAAGTTTGAATTCTGGTCTCCATGCAGTATTTTCTGCTGCATTCTGGGGGTTCAGAAAATAAGAATCATTTGTTAACTATTTACATTACATTATCAAGGTGCAGATTCCTGAGTGCTTTGAAAACAACTTGTCAAAAGGTAGTCCTTGACCTATGACCACAATTGAGCCCAAAATTTCTGTTGCTAAGCGAGACAGCTATTAAGTGAGCTTTGCCGCATTTTGCGATATTTCTTGCCACAGTTGTTAAACGAATCACACTGCACTCGTTGAGTTAGTAACGCAGTTGTAAAGAGAATCTGTCTTCCCCACTGACTTTGCTTGTCAAATGATCGCAAAAGGTGATCACACGATCTGCAATTGTCATAAAAATGTACAAATTGCCAAACGACCAAATTTTGATCATGTGACTATATAGGGATGCTGCAATGGTTGTGTGAAAAATGGTCATAAGTCACTTTTTTCAGTGCCCTTGTAATTTCAAGTGGTCATTAAACAAAAGGTTGTAAGTCAAGGACCACCTGTACTTAAATATTCAGGTATTTGCAAAGTGTTAAGTGCTCACTGATCTCGCTGAGGCAGCCTTTCAAACATCATCTGCCAGTTGGCTTCTGGGATTCTTCTCGAAGGATTGAATTTTTTCTCCACAGAATGGTCCAGAAATTCTTTCCCTGCCATTTTAATCTGTCTAGCATTGAAAAAGTAGAAGGAGATAAAGGGGGATTAAAAGAGAACATACATAATGGTATTGTAATGCTTCAGTAATGCTTCTTATCAGTACAATGAATCTCCACTTTTACCCAAGCCTGGAAGGAAAAAAAGAGTGCTTTAAGATTCATTTTAGTTTTTCAGTAATCAATAGATTTCCTTAAAGCAGGGAGGGAACCTGGAAAATTAAGCTCCTGTAAGGAATAGTTTAGATTGAAGTTCAGTTCTTGCTCAGAGTCTGCAGCGCTTCCGAAACAGGTAGTGTCATCATATTTTACTATTACAAAAAAGGGTGCTGCATGTCTTTGCCTAAAGAAATCTCTTTACATTATCACGAAATGTAATTGTCTGTTGGTACACACTTAATAAAACAGAATAGGGGGTCAACTTATTTTCCAAAGCACCAGAAGGCAAGACAAGAAACAATGGATGGAAACTAATCAAGGAAAGAAGCAATCTGGAATTAAGGAGACCCTATACCATTTCATGCAAGTGGCTGTCCAGTCTTTTCTTAAAAGCCTCCAGTGATGGAGTCCCCTCAAGGTCTGAAGGCCAACTGTTCCACTGATTAATTGTCCTCACTGTTAGGAAGTGTCTCCTGCTTGAGCAGGGGGTTGGACTAGAAGACCTCCAAGGTCCCTTCCAGTTCTATTCTGATTGATGTTACAGTGCCATTCCTCTGAACAGCATTTACAAGACTTATTCCAGTAAAAGGTATTAACAACTACAGAGGGCCACAATATCCCATATAAATATGGGCTCTGTCCTTGTTCCAAGGAAATTAGAGAAGATTTTACCCATTATTTATTGTAGTGCTCTTATTTCCCATTCAACGCGTGGAAAGTTTCTAGACTCACCTCTTAATAAGGAAATCATTTCGGCCTAATTCATATAAAGTTGAATATGTAATGAATTGAGAGAAGGAACCATGCTATGGAAATTAGCAAGCTTTGCATGGGCTGCTGCTAAATAGTATCTATCAAAAGTTTCTAATGCTTTCTGATATTTTATTTGCTGGAATGAGAGTGTTTGAATGTTTTCACTTATTATTTTTAATGTAATTATTTTATTAATGTTTTTATTAATGCCATTTTTAGGTAGGCTTTATTTTTGTTTCTACCAATGGCCAAAACAGTAACTAAACTGAAAGCTGTTCAGTGTTACTTGAGTTTGGCAGCTAGAGAAATTGAATAAATAGACTGATTTATTGAGGAAGCCTATTTATTTCTCTAATGCCAAGAGAGCAACAAAGAAGCAAGTTAATTCTTGCACATCAAAATCCTGCTCTTCCTATTGTAAAGTCTAAACAACTGAAGCCATCTATGCTGGAAAACGAAGACCTGTAAAAGGTCTCAGTTTACTTTAGTAACATCTTGAAACACAGATCAGTCAGTCAAGACACTCTGATCCAATGCCCTACATTCATTTTTTTCCCTTTCATTCCTATCTATTTTTATATGCACTGCAAACTGTAAAGAACAGAAGCCCCTCCCTCCCTCCTCTTTACTTTTACTTTCCATTTGTGTTGTTTTTATTCTGTAAAAAAGGTTTGATAAAAATTAAAATGATTTGAAGTTGCAAAATACAATGCACACACACAATGCTTTTAGGTATGCTAAATCACAGCTGCTTTCAAACTGCTGGGAAATGTTTTTACAAGGCGTTCCTAAACTTTTTTTTGCCAACACACCTCCCTTAGAAATCCCAGCCCCTAAATGAACACTTAGACTTTTGTCACTTTGAATGTACCCTAATTGGCATACATTGAAACAAAATTTTGTTGCATACAGCTCTCAAAAGGTCACCATCTCCACTATACACTACATAAACATTACACAATAAATAAATACAAAATTATGCATATACCCACATATATGACCTGGAGAAACACAGTCTAGTTCATATGTATACATGTGCATGGTGAGGAAAACGAACCTTGCAAGTTTATTAGATGGATGGCATGTACAATACTTCAAAACGAGGGGAGCAACACAAAGGAAATTGTGAAAACAAGGCCCGGAAACTTTGGGAAAGGTAGATTTATTGTCACGATGTAATTAAAAGTTTCTTCACACCTCCTCTGGGCTCTTCCTGCACCTCACATATTGGGAAGCTTTGTTTTGGGGCAACAAGTGTCATTTCAACAGTGAGGTGGGCAGCATGTAAATTTAGTAAGTGAAAGTTGGATTGCTCTCTGAAGCAGAAGCTGACCTCACACTCCGGTGCTCTGATTTACAGTGGAGTTCATCATCAACCCCAGAGAGACGATCCATGCAGGTTAGCACCTCCCTACTATCCCTCCCTCCCTCTCATCCACCCATCCACTCTTCTTTCTCCTTCCATCCACCTTCTTCCAATCCATCTTCTCCTTCTGTCCATCCATGCCTTCTTTCCTCCTTCATCCACCATTACTTGTCCATATGACATTCTCCCATTCTCTTCTTATCCATCTTGCCACCGACATTCTTCTTCTGTCCATCCATGCCACTCTTCCTTTCTTCCTTTTGTCCATCCACTTCGTTCCTTCCTTCCTTTTTACTAACAACCATGCCAGAAGGAGAGTTGATGCGAAGACCGCATTTGTTTGAAACCAGCGGATCCTCCGGTTTTGCAGCCTCTCTTGATCATTTTGTTACACCTTGTGAAAAATCCCTGGTTCGGGGTTTGCCCGCAGTCGCGACCTTCCCCAGCTGGGCAGCGAAAGGTCCGCAGGAAGCGAGCTATACATAGGGATGTCTTCCCTTCTGCAGCAATCCCTGCACTGCACCCGCGGACCCCGCCCGGCGTTGTTTAATTTTAAGGCCCGTTTGGCAGGAGAGAAGCCAGCCCAGAAGGCCTCCCGGTTTAGGGCAAAGGAGAACCGATCAATGGTGGTGGTGGAGGGGGACAACGGAGCTTTCTCACTCGCGCCTCCCCGCCCTTTCCCAAGCAGTTTCCTTCCACCTACGTTTTATAGGCGCTTCCCTTTTGCTAGCCGCAGCCCCGGTCAGACGGGAAAGGCCTCCCCGCTCAGGGTCCTTCCTCCCTCCGGGCCCCGCGAAGAGCCCCGAGGTCGAAAGGCTCGGCTGGGTCACACGCCGCCCGCGGGGGCCGCCATCTTGGCCTGTCACGTGGCTCGGTTCGGATTGGGCGGCTGGGAGAAAGAGGGCGCGCACGGGAGCCTCCGATTGGCTGGGCCGCTCGCGCTCAAGGCCCTGCCCCCTCCCCTCCCCACAGCTGTCCGGCAGTGCTGAGGCTTGTAATCACCCGGGCCGGAGAAGCGGCCGCGGTTGCTGAGGCGAGGCGATGGCGGTGGTGGCCGCGGCGGTGGTGAGGCTGGCGGCGGCATTGGCATTATTGCGGTGGTTTCCTTGCAGATGGAGCTGAGCCGGCGCGGGCGGGCGGGCAAGCGAGCGAGCAGGCCGGCTGAAACGGACGGACGGAGCGGCTTTATTATTCCTCCAGCCCTCCCGACCGCGAGAGCCCCTTCCTCCGATGAAGGCTCAGCTTGCCAGCGCGGTAATAATCCCCCTGCAAAAAAAATCCCTCTGTAAATGGCTCTTTCGGGGCACGCTGGGCTCGTTCCTCCTCCGCTTCGCCGAGGCGCGGACTCCACTCCCCATCGTTCCCAGCCAGCGTGGCGAAGGGGGCGTGTCGATCCTTCTGGCGTGTAGAAGAAGCCCATCGTTCCCGGCAGCCTGTCCTGACGCTGCCACTCCCCATCCCCTCGCTCGCAGGCTTCGGGATTGACTGGCGTCCTCCTCCCAAAATGGGTTAGACTACCAGGCCCTTTCAGGGTGCCTTGAACTACCATCCCCATCATCCTGGGTTGGGAAAGGTGTGTGTGTGTGGGGGATGTGGATCCAGGAAGGAAACTTGCTCTTGTGGTCCATTTTCCCCACACACAAGAAGGTTGGGCTCTTGAATCTCCCCACAACTTATTCCTCTCTCCCCCACTCCCCATTTTTATTTTGACATCCCCATTTTTATGCTTTTTCTCACTTTCTTACAACCTGCTGAATCCCCTTTCCTTAATTTATTTAGCTTGCTTATTTCATCCCTCGCTTGAGTCTAGCTTCATCCTTGCCTCCATCACTTGACGCTTCGTTTTTATCCTACACTCCCACCCACTTTCCAGCCTGCTTAAAACATCTTCCCACCCATGGTCATGCCTTCTCACTTGCTGCTTCTTTTCACTTTTAGCCCTTGCAGCCTTTTTTTCCTTTTTGCCTCCATTTATAGACCTCTGTCCTATGATGAAACATTCATTTATCTCAGTTTTCTTATCCTTGCTTCCTGTCTGAACAGCTTGCTTCAACTTAGTTAAAGAGCTAGCTTATTATTATGTTTGGTTTGGTTTTAATGGTTTAGCCTGCAGACTTGGGTTTTTTGGCAGACCCAGTGCATTGTGCTAATTCAGAAAATGCATTAGTTTGTTAATCAAGTGGAGCATCCGAAGTATTCGTTTATTTATTTGATTCGTACAGTTGTCCACCTCACTTTTACATGAGGGGTCCTTGGTGTTCTCTGGTCTTGGTTGTTTTCTTGAAGATGTTTCATTACCTAAGTAGGAAACATCAACAGTTCATCATCCGTATACAGGTAGTCCTCAACGATCACAACTGAGACCAACGTTTACGTTATTCAGTGAGAAATTTCTTAAGTGATTTTGCTCCATTTTACGACTTTTTCTTGCCACATTTGTTGAGTGAATTACTGCAGCTGTTAAATTGGTAATATGGTTGTTAAGTGGGTTTCCTCATTGACTTTGCTTGTTAAAAGATCGCAAAAGGCAATCACATGGCTCTGCGACATTGCAGCCATCATATATGTGAGTTCGTTGTCAAGCATCCAGATGTAAATCACATACCCATGGGGATGCTACAACGGTTGCAAGTGTGAAAAACGGTCATAAGTCACTTTTTTCAGTGATGTTGGAAGTTTGAACCGTCACTAAGTGAGCTCCTTGTAAGTCGAGGACTACCTGTACTTTTATGCGAGTCTAGGAGACTTACAATAAAATACATAAATGCACAGTGTGAAAATAGAAAATAAAAATAACCACAAGCAGTAGGTCATAATATAATCAATCAGCCAGACAGCCAGGAGGTGGGCTCCGTGATACACCCAGGGCTACAGACTTGAACACAAAGCCAAGTTTTCAAAGCCTTACAAAACATCAACAAGCTCAGGTCACTTTAACCTTAAGTGAGGATGATATTCTAAAGCAGGGACCCTCAATCCCTGGACCACGGACCAGTACCAGTCCATGACCTGTTAGGAACTAGGCCACACAGCTGGAGGTCAGCAGCAGGGCAGTGAGTGAAACTTCACCTGTATTTGCAGCTCCACCTCATTAGATTCTCATAGGAGCATAAACCCTACTGTGAGCTGTTCATGTGTAGGATCTAGGTTGCATGCTCCTCCACCCACCCACCCTGGCTGGTCCGTGGAAAAATTGTCTCCCGCTAAACTGTTCCCTGGTGCCAAAAATGTTGGGGGACCGCTGTTCTAAAGGATGGGTGCTATGACAGAAAAAAAAAACCTTCTCTCAGCCCCACCAGCTGATAACTTTGTAGCTGACAATGCCCAGAGCATGTCTCTCCTGCCACCTCAGGTAGGATGGGTAGAAAAGATCAGTTCAGTTCCACCAGCAAGCTTCAGTTCACCTTTCCTGTGTAAACCTTGTCTAGACATTGACCCACCTGTCTCCCTGGCTTCTTATCTCAGTCCCATCATACTGATGATTCTTGCCATTTTCTTCTGCTGCACATTTCTCCATCTTTTATTTTCTCCCCTGATGCACCCTGACTCACCCAGAAACTCATTTTCATGTAGTCTGTTGCTGTGTTCATATTCCTGTTTATAATTCACCTCTGCTTCAGGAGCAGTTCATTCCTGCCAGTTTTCCTTGCTCCCTCTTAAAATCTTTTTTTGGGATGCCACTGGGCACATCTAGTTTTTGCTGGAGCCTGCTGATCTAGGATCCTTTCAGATTTTGCTGTTCGATTCATTTTCTTAATGGTCCTTCATTCCACATTGAAAATATGCTCACATTGCTGCTTGTAGGGCCTCATTTCAACTTCTCTTTTCCCCTACTTTCTTATTTCCCCACCCCCATCTCAAACCTGCCATGATCTTTAAACTTTTGTCATGCTTCAGTTTTTATGTAGCTACTCATTCCCCTTATGTAGAGATAGTGTTCTGTTTCGCATAACTTTCCAGTTCAACGTCTTCAATGTTTAATAGCATTCCTTCTTCATTTTGCTGCTGGTGCTGAATTTTAGGAGCAGAGGATGCTCCTAAAAGTGCAGGACTAAAATTCTGACAGTGCATTAAGAGCATCGAAGGAAGCTTTCTCCAAATCCCAGGGGTGAAAAGATTGTACAATTTTGAATGTGCAATTCCTTTTTAGTCATGTCATCGCTGCTCTTGAATTCGCACAGGTTATTTCTGTGTTTTTTAACAGGACAGTTTTCTTCATTTCCTCTCCCTTTTTTGCATGCATCTGTCAACATTTCAAAAACATATTCATGTCTCTAACTAAATTCTAATAATTTGTTCTACTCTCACTTTTTAGAGCTTAGCCTTTGGCTCCTTATTCAAATATAGTTCATATTCCCCAAAGTTTGCACATCTGTTTCTGTAGAGAGCCATGGTGGTGACCTTGGAAAAAACTATGCAAAAGTAGTTACTAAAAAAAAAACATGTTCTAAGCCAGAGAATGGAGATTTTTAAAAATTGTCCAAGAAAGCTCGCCTCTTCTGCTCCATCTGTTATCCACATCACACCCTGTAAGAAGCCTATTGTATGGAGCCACAGAGATGATCTTGGAGAATTTTTTTAAAATTTTACTTAATTTTTTTTTATTCTGCCTGTATTACTTTTATATAAATAACTCAAGGCAGCAAAGATACTTAGTGCTCCTTCCTCTCCCATTTTCCCCACAACAATAACTCTGTGAAGTGAGTTGGGCTGAAAGAGAATGTCTGGGCCAAAGTCACCCAGCTGGCTTTCACGCCTAAGGCAGGACTAGAACTCTCAGTTGGTGTTTGGCCCAAAGTCACCCGGCCATCTTTCAGGCATAAGGTAGGGCTAGAACTCACCATCCCCTGGTCACTGGCCCAAAGTCACTCAGTTGGCTTTCATCCCTAAAGTAGGACTAGAATTCAGCATCTCCTGGTCATCGGCCCAAAGTCAACTAGACAGTTTTCATCCCTAAAGCAGGACTAGAACTCCCAGTCTCCAATTTCTAGCCTGGTGTCTTAACCACAATGCGGAGATCTATGTAGAGATTATGGGTACAAAAACAAGCACATGCTTTGAACGTGGGAAACAGCAAGCAAGAGAAAGAAGCTTAGCCAGAAGCTCCCCCTTAATTCACTTAAACAGAGTTTCTCAACTAGGGTTCCAGTGAACCCTAGAGTTTCGTGAGAGATCACCAGGGTTTCCCTGAGAGATCATGATTTATTTTCAAAAAGCAGAGGCAGAACCCAAGCCCTCCAACTGCCAATGGTGGGTTGGCCTGCTGGAGTGTTGGATGGGGGCGGGGATCGCACTCAACATGCAAGCAGTCAGGAAGAGAAGAGCAAGGAACAACAGGTGGTGAGAGAATGTGCAAGACACAGGCATCATGGGGCTTCCCTGCTGGGGCTCTGCTTGCAGGCAGACCCCTGCTTTTCTGTAGATGCAACACACCTGGGAACTTCATCTAGGGTAGGTAAATGAGATTTGGAGCTGGCCTGGCAGCAGGAGCCACCCTCAAAGGTGGCAGGGGGAGAGGAGGGTCAGTAAAAAACGGTTGTAAGTTGAGGACTACCTGTACTTACTTTATGGCCCGCTAGATTCTCCTTTCACATTTATTTAATTTCTTCACTGCCCATTTTAGATAAGCAACTGCCTGTGGCAAGCACAATCATAAAACAATCACAATACAGGTTGTGCTTGAGTTACGACCACCATTGAGCCCCATATTTCTGTGGTTAAACGAGATATTTCTAAGTGAGTTTTGCCCCATTTTATGACCGTCCTTGCCGTAGCTGTTAAGTGAATCCCTGCAGATGTTAAATTAGTAACAGCATTGTTAAGTGAATCCAGCTTCCCCATTGACTTTGCTTTTCAGAAGGTCACAAAAGGGGATCACATGATCACGGGACATTGCAACCGTCATAAAAAGGAGTCAGTTGCCAATTTTGACCACATGACCCCCGGGGATGCTGCAACAGTTGTGAGTGTGAAAAATGGTCATGTCACTTTCTTCAGTGCCATGGTTACTGTGAACGGTCGTTGAACTAACTGTTGTAAGTCGAGGACGACCGGTATAGTACAAAAATATATATCTACAGGTCGTCCTCAACTTACGACCACAATTGAGCCCAACATTTCCGTTGTTAAGTCTGGTGTTTGTTAAGTTGCCCCATTTTACGACCTTTTCTTACCACAGTCATGAAGTGAATCCCTGTAGTTGATAAACCAGTAACCCGGTTGTTAAATGAATCTGGCTTCCACATGGACTTCGCTTGTCTGAAGGTCGCCAAAGAGATCCCATGACCTTGGCATAGTCGTAAGCATAAATCTGTTGCCAAGCATCTGAGTTTTGATCACATGTTGTGGTTAGCCGGCAGGTGCGGATGGCTGAGGAGAGCGAGGACTCAGATGAGGGGCCAGGACCATTAGGGAGTGGACTGCTGCCTTCAGAGAGTGTGGGGGCTGGCAGCAGCAATGGGGAGGTTCTTGAGGAGCCTGTGCCAAGTGCGCGTGCACGCAGGGTTGCTTGCAGGAAAGAGCAGCTGCAACAGCACGGGTGATTCGGGAGTAAGGCTGCAAGGTAATGGCCCCTCCTTCAAGAAGATAAAAGCCAGCTGTGAAGTGAACGTTCTTTGCAGAAAGCAAAGACGTTTTGAAACTCAGCCTCGTGGACATTACAGTATCTTAAGTTGGTATTTGAAGACTCCTGTGTTGTGAAATCTTTCTGATCTGTGATTCTTGGCAGTCTCACACAGTTTTGAGGAGGTTTGTGCTTATCAAAGTTAATTAGTTTGCAGCAGCCTTTTAACCGGGAACTCGTAAGACTCATTAAAAGGTTTCTGTTCCCTTTGGTTATCGTTTGTCTTATTGGAAAAGGGTTTGGGGCAGAACATCAGATGACCCTGGAGTGCGACAAAGATCGTGCGAAAAAAAAAAGGTCATCAGTCGCTTTTCAATGCTGTTGTAACTCTTGTCACTAAATAAACTGTTGTAAGTCGAGGACTTCCTCTATATGAGACAACCAAGAAAAGTTCTTGATGTCATCGTGGTGGGGAAACTGTTCTTAAAACTCTGCTCTCTCGGTAGGTGGTGGCTGCTTCCTGAGCTAAGCGTGAAATGACCAGAACTCACTTGCCCCGACACCCCGTGGTTTGCTTCACCAGCCTGCCCTGCGAACAGCACTGTCGCTTTAATAATTCCATGTCAAGAGATTGCTTTCAATCCTCTTGGGTGTAATACAAGAGGATCAGAGGGATGTTACAGACCAGAAGGCTGGGCGGAGAGTCCACAAATGAAAGTGACCGGCTGTGCGGGTAACCAACTGAAACTTCGGAGCTTAGTTTCCAGCATCCAGAAGATCAGGATGTCTGTCTAATGGGCCGCATCAGGAAGAAAGAAAGAAAAACTCCTCTTTGAACTTCCTCCAGCTTCCTTTAGAATTTTATTGGGATTATTTAAGACGGGGCCGGGTGGTTTTGGACTCTGGAATACTGAGATTGCCAAGTTTTTGGACTGTGTGCCTTAATTGCATTTTTTGGGGACATTCACTCAACTTCTGAGTACAATACAAAACCAATCCTCCTTGTGTTTGGAAGAGGGATTCTTAGACGTTTTTGTAAACGGATGTGTGTTTTCTCCGATATATTTTTATAGCTTGGGAAATACTTTGCAGATTTTGACAACGGCTTGTTGGCAGGCATATCTCTCAAACTCCCCTCCCTGCCTTCCTCTTTTCCTGGGGATGTGGGACGTTTTTAACCTGAGGAATTGCGAGCATCCTTGGGGGAAAATGAAGAAATAAAGAGTCCTCTTTTTAAGCTTGAACCATTTTGAGTGGGACGGCAGACTTCTGACTTCCCAAGATAATCCCGGAAGGACTCTACAGGAAATAAATATTTGCATCCAGTGCCAGAAGTAACAGCAAGAATGCCAGTGAAGAAGAAAGGTGGGCTATGAGAGTTTTTTGGTTTTTGGCTGGCTTTTGAACATAATTGGATATGTGACATGTGCCATTTTCCACTAAAAAGCATTTGAATAGGAGAATAAAAGTGTTTTTCGGTGGAGGGGCAAAAGAGGAGCACTTCGTGCATTGTTGTTCACATGAAAAACTGCCCTTCTAAAATAATTCCATGCATTCAGTAAATCAATGATATCAGTAGTACTTTGTTCGGTGGCAGAGTACTTTGTTCGGTGGGCAGGATTTGTGGAAGAATTCCTGGATAGATCCGAGTTTACCATATCATGACTTTAATTGCTTACAGAGTTCAAGGTTATTAACTATTAGTGATGATTTTTTTTTATGAGAGGTGTGTTGTTTGCCACTGTTTTAGACACATTCCTGAAACACACAACAATAGCTCTTATTTATTTTTAGCTGTCATGAAGTCAAAGCAAAATTAATGAGAAACATGAGTCAGGAACTCCCATTTCAAACATTAGGTTGAATAAAATGTCTTTTTTAACTTTGTCATGAATGTTTTTAAACTTCTCTAGTGAAATTTGTTTCTTTGTTTTAAAAATAGCTCTGAAATGTCCAAATCGGCTCCACTTCATCAAATGCAAAACAATAACAAAACTATTTTTCACAGTTAAGGAGGGTGTCTCTAATATGAAAGGGGAAAGAGTTGGCTACTGCATTTTAAATGTACCTTTATTTAACTTCCTCCGTCCTCATTAAAAATCCTTGACACTGAGTACAGATTTCGTCTGAACCGCAATATGTCTGTAGTTCTTTTATCACAATAAACAATAAGCATTTGGTCGTGTGAAACAAGCTAAAAGGGAATCCTTTTGCCCTAGGGATAAAATTTGTCACAAAGTAATACTGTTCCCTGTTTCATCTTGTCTTTTCAGAGGCCTTTTTGTTTGTTTGCTTGCTTGCTTGTTTGTTTTAGCATGTAAAACATTTCTTGCTGTCTGTTTTGGGGCTAGAAATATGTTCTGATATTTGCTAGTCTGGAACATAAGTATAAATCAGCGAGGAGAAAGGCGAGGCTATTATTGCTTTGGGTTATTGTAATTCCTTGACTTGCTGTTCCCAGATAATGCATTAATTAATGGTGACATCTTTACGATTCAGCTTAATCATTACAATGCACCTGATTGGTGTTTTTATTTCTGAAAGTAATGGGAATGCACAGAAAGGGAGATAATTGATTGTACTACTTATTTGTCATACTGAGCAAGCAGAGGGAGCTTATCTGTCTTCCCCAAATCTCCTTCTTGTCATATTTCTAGATTTAGAAAGGACAAATTCCAAATCCTGGGCCATTTTGGCTGGGAATTTTGGCAGTTTGTAATCTCAATACATCTGGAAGACATCTGGTTGAGGAAGGAAGTCAAAATCGATTTAATGATCCCTTCCAAGTGTTGATTCTGTGGAAATGTTTGGCCCTGCCATGGCTGTAGCCGCCTGTGCAGATGTAAAGGTTTTCAGAGTCTGTATCCTGGTGATGAGAGAGAGAGAGAGAAAAAAAAAACCATATTTCTGATATTTGTGCTAGAATGAGATGTTAAATATTGACTGCTTTGAGCAAAACTCTAGATCCTTTATCACGTAGGGATAAGCGTCAGATGAACGTGACCATAGACTCCAGAAGCCAGGATGACCAAAGGTAGAAATTATATTTTTGTTGTATTTCAGGAATGGTTGCTATAACAGATAGTTGGCAGCTACTGAACACGTGGGATCTTTTAATTCAGGATTCATACTTGGTCAGATTGTAAACATTTCACACTTTGTACAAGCTGGTCTTCTTATTTTGAGTCCTGAAAATGTCCATCTCCTTCATCTGTGGTGATTCTCAGTCATCCAGGTCATAGTTATCTCGAAAGGCAACTGGACTGTTTTTTTCCTTGAAGAAGACGTTTTGCTTCTCACCCAAGAAGCTTCTTCAGTTCTGACTGAATGGTGGAGAATGGAAGGATTCATGTTCCTTGCAGTCATCTGGTCATTAGCACTCTCTCTCAGAGTCTTGAGGTCCCTTGGAAGCTTATCTTGTGCCCTCAGGGTCACCTGAATAGTGCAAATAGGTGTGGAGCCTTCTTGGAACTGCTGAAAGGACTGTGTTGTAAACAGAAGATGGGTGGTGTCTATCTCTCTCCATCTGTTGAGAATTTGGACTGCTGGTTTGAAAGAAGGGTCAAAGAGGCCATCTACGTTAAGATTGAACAGCCTTCTTTTGACAGGGGGATACAACAATGACTCTCAGAGAGAGTACTAACGACCAGATGACCGAAAGAATATAAATCCTTCCATTCTCCATCATTCAGTCAGAACTGAAGAAGCTTCTTTGATGAGAAGCAAAACATCTTCTTTCTCAAAGGGGAAAAAAAAACCAGTCCAGTTTGGAAAAAAAAGGCACCTTTGAGTCCACCTCAATTCTATTTAAGTTGCATCTCCTCCCCCTAACTGAATCTCATAGGAAGATCCATTAAGATTGGCTCACAGTAAGGGGCAGCCCTGACCCTTGCACGTGCAAGAAACATTGCATGGGTTGTTTTTTTTTTTCTTCTTACCCTGGAGAAAATTAAGCCAGCTTCAGCAAAAACTCAGCATGAGCAGATGGGACCCCTGCATCGAGGCAGTCACATCTGGTCTTTCTTGCAGGTGTAAGCATTGCAGATTTTGTTTTTTTTGTCTTTCTGCAAACATCCTGCCTCGAAACTTAATGTATAGGAACAATCCGTTTTGCAAAGCAAAGAAATGGGCTTATTCTGGTTTTTTTTTCTCGTTTGAACCACCACGGGAATCTTATACCTTATGGGATGAATTGCAAGAAGTCATTTCTTTGCTTCAGCAAGCAAGTGATCCTTACCCTTTTAAAGCTAGTTTAGCTTGGTCAGGCCAAAACTGACCAATAATCTTCTTCTATCTCTTATTATCTTCTATCTTCTATGATATATGTGTGTGTGTGTGTGTGTGTGTGTGTGTGTGTATATATATATATATATATATATATATATATATATATATATAGTAGATTTTCACGGGTAAAGGTATGTAGATCTTGGTGTATTCGGGTCTTATCCCGTGTAAGATTGAGATTATCCTGGCGACGTTTCGACGAGATCCCACTCACCATCTTCAGGCTGGTGTCTTCAGCTTTGTGCTTGTGCCAGCTTTGTTGTTGAAACTTAAGAAAATATATATATATATATTTTCTTAAGTTTTCGCGGGTATTTATATGTATGGTATTCAGCTTTGTTCAGGTATTTTCCCATGTCTGCCAAAATGTCGCTACAACTTTAAAAGCACAACTATAATGATGTGGGAAATACCCCTCACGCATAATCATAAAATCTCCAGAACCGCGCAGCCTACATACTTGAAATTTGGCACGTATGTTCCTCTTGGCTTCTAGGTGCTCACTAAGAAAGGATTTTTCGAAATGACCATCACAGCATTAGTATTGGTATTAGTATTAACATGCTCTGATGCTAAGGAGTTCTATTCCCCTTCCCCACCTGAAAAGAAGCCTGTTCCAAATGCAAAACATAAGCAGAGGAGAGACGTTTCAGTTCCAGTTTTACTTTCACAGCAGCAACCAGCTTTAGTACAGAACAGTTGAGGTAAGCCACACTCAGGCTCTTTGCTGTCTCCTTCTTGCCCACACAGCAAATACTGCTTCAGTTTCCAAACAGCCCTCAGCTCTCACACACATTGACAGGATGCTAGCCAGATGAATACTGATGGATGCTGGTAGGCAGAGGCACAATTTTTTTTCTCCTTATTTTCCTCCCCCAAAACTAAGCCTGATCACATTGTTTCGTAGTGAAGCATGGATATAGAGCTAGTCATAAATTATTTTTCCCAGTTTTGGTTTGACCAAGCTAAGACTAGCTTTAATGTAAAATGTAAAAATCTACATAGAATATAAACATCGTCTACGATTATGTTTATATTCTACGTAGATTTTTACATTTTACATTAACCACATATATTTTATATAATCTATGTAGCTAATGATGTAAATTACAGCTTTACTTGTGCATGGAACAAATGTGCGGCTCAATTTTGGGAGTTCGAGGCATTTTAAGATGAAAATGCTATAGCTTGGGAGCAAGTGTGTGGATTATGTCCCAATAATACTACCAAGTAGTCATTCAACACCATTATAAATAAACAAGACCAATATTTTATACAAGACCAATAATATTTTATCTTTCAATTCTCACTGAATCTTATTGGTACAATATCTGGGTGTGTTTATATTGGGGGGATATTAAGATTTAAACAAGTTCCAGCCTGATTGAAGAATGACAGCTTTGTCTTACTAAAACAAAAAAAAAAGCTCCTAATATATTTTGGATAACTTAAGAGATACTGTGCATTAAATATTCAACATGAGGATCAGCTAGAAAATCATACCCGAAGTCCATTTTAGTGGGTAGTATTTATTATACTCAAGGAAGGCTTTAAAAGAAGCACTAAAGAGCAATGGATTGAACTGAGAAGATGCTTTAAGCAGGAAGCTTCAATAATATTTGTTACACAGCAGCCTGAGAAACTAGCATTAGATCTAAAAACTGTTCAGGCTAAAATTAGTTTCAAGAAAATCTAGGACTAGTACTTTAAGTCATTATCTTCCTCTGGAAAAAAAATAACATTGAAGGACAACAAGGAGAATATACAGGTAATCCTCGACTTATGACCACAATTGAGCCCAAATTTTTTGCTGATAAGTGAAACATTTGTTAAGTGAATTTTGCTCCATTTTACAACCTTTCTTCCTGTAGCTGTGAAGTGAATTACTGCAACCGTTAAGTTAATAACACGATTGTTAAGTGAATCTGGCTTCCCCATTGACTTTGCTTGTCAGAAGGTCTCAAACACGACCCTGGGACACCACCACCATTGTAAATATGAGTCAGTTGCCAAGCATTTTAATTTTGATCATATGACCATGGGGATGCTACAACAGTCGTAAGTGCGAAAAACGCTCATAAATCACTTTTTTCAGTGCCATTGTAACTTTGAATGGTCTCTAAACTGTTGTAGAATAGAATAGAATAGAATAGAATAGAATAGAATAGAATACTTTATTGGCCAAGTGTAATTGGACACACAAGGAATTTGTCTTGGTGTAAATACTTTCAGTATATATAAAAGAAAAGATACATTCGTCAGGAGTTGAGAATCATAAGGTACGACACTTAATGATAGTCATAGAGTACAATAAGCAATCAATCATACTAGGAAACAGTCAATATAAATCGTAAGTATACAAGCCACAAAGTTATAGTCATAAAGTCACACAGTCATACAGTCACATGTGGGTAAATTGACTACCTGTACAGAGGTTGAATGCTTACATTTCATAGCAAAATGGTTAAAAAGGTATTCTTTTAATGCCAGGAATTGGACAATGTTATATTAAGAGCGTGTCCCTCTAGTCATCAGTAATCAAATCTGGCCTTTATCTTAGATGCCCATTAAGTCCAGCTACTTATGCATCAAAATTACACCTTTACTAAACCTACTGCCATCCCCGAGAACTATCTGCAAATTAAACTAACAGGCGCAACAAAAGTCTACAACGAGGAATGGAGCTATAATGAGTACTTTTTAGAATGCCAACCTGATTTATTTTTTTTTCTTAGCTTGCGGCTTTTCATTCTCCGGTTTTCTATGACTTTCCCTTCCACAGTGAACCAATGTACTGTAGCTAATGAGCACGGCAGAAAGAGCTTCATTAGAAGGTTGATGGTTTCAGAAAATCTTTGGGCCAGCTTCTCTCGCCTTCTTTTGATTTCTCAGAAAAGCGTCCAGGCCCCGAAGAATCCCCCACAAACACCCCCTAGAAAATAAAGCCATCAGGTAGCTGCAGCCCAGTTTGGAAATTTGAGTTTATTTTCCAAATTCTGCCATGCTCTCTAAAAAAAAAAAAGGCAAAAAGTAAAACTGGGGATGGGTTGGTGTAGAAGGTTTCAGCTAGGTTGTTTAGTGAGAAAGGATGCTTATGACTTCCTACAGACATAGGAGCCATTTGGTACATATGTTGTCAACATGCTTTGCAAACCTTGAATGTTCTCCTTGGACTAAAATCGGTTATACATTTTTCTCAGTCATCTGGAATTAACCAGAGCGACTACCACTAATTGATAGGTCTGGTTCCTGGAGGGAACAGATTACATTCTTGCTTCCTTTTCTCCATCAGTGCAGACTTGAAGTATCTGCACATGTCTTTGTATATGGGGCATCAGGCAAGCCCAAAGAAAAATATCTTCTATCCCTATAATGTGAATATTGGGATATTTTGTGTGGTAGGCATGGGCAATCTCTGGATTACAGAACAGCAGAGTTGGAAGGGACCTTGGAGGTCTTCTAGTCTAACCCCCTGCTCAGGCAGGAAACTCTATACCTGTTGTGGTTAGCTGGCGGCAAGTGCGGATGGCTGAGGAAAGCGAGGACTCAGATGAGGGGGCCAGGACCATGAGGGAGGGGACTACTGCCTTCAGAGATTGTGGGGGCTGGCAGCAGCGATGAGGAAGTTCCCGAGGAGCCTGTGCCAAGTGCGCGTGCTCGTAGAACAGAGCAGCTGCAACAGTATGGGCGACTCGGGAGTAAGGCCGCAAGGTAATGGCCCCTCCTTCAAAGAAGATAAAAGCCAGCTGTGAAGCGAACGTTCTTTGCAGGAAGCAAAGACGTTTTGAAACTCAGCCTCGTGGACATTACAGTATCTTAAGTTGGTATTTGAAGACTCTTGTGTTGTGAAATCTTTCTGATCTGTGATTCTTGGCAGTCTCACACAGTTTTGGTGAGGCTTGTGCTTATCAAAGTTAATTATTTTTCAGCAGCCTTTTAACCGGGGATTTGTAAGACTCGTTAAAAGGTTTCTGTTCCCTTTGGTTCTTGTTTGTTTTATTGGAAAAGGGTTTGGGTCAGAACAATCCCATTTCAGACACGTGGTTGTCCAATCTCTTCTTCAGAACCGCCAATGATGGAGCACCCATAACTTCTGAAGGCAAACCTTTCCACTGATTACATGTTCCAGGAAATTTCTCCTTAATACTAGGTTGGTTCTCTCCTGGATTAGTTGCCATCCATTGCTTCTTGTTCTGCCTTCTGGTGCTGTTTCCAGCTACAGGTAGTCCTTGACTCACAATGGTTCACTTAGTGACCGTTCGAAGTCACAACGGCACTGAAAAAACCCGACTAATGAACATTTTTCACACTTGGAACCGTTGCAGCATCCCCATGGTCACGTGATTTACATTGGGTTGCCTGACAACCGACTCGCATTTACGACAGTTGCAGTGTCCCGGAGTCACGCGATTCCCTTTTGCGACCTTCTGACAAGCAAAGTCAATGGGGAAAACCAGATTCCCTTAACAGCCGTGTTACTAATATAACAACTTCACTGATTCACTCAACAAAGGTGGTGAGGAAAGTTGTAAGATGAAACAAAACTCATTTAACAAATTTCTCCCTAAGCAACATAAATGTTTGGCTCAATTGTGGTCGTAAGTGGAGGACTACCTGTATTCCAGCCCTAGAATTTCCAGTGGTCCCAACCAGCAGAGTGAGCAAGGCTGGGGTTTGTAAATCGGCAGCATAGAGTCGGCTGCCACAGTTTTTTCCAACCTGGGAAACTTCCAGATAGGTGTATTTTCAACGGTGTTCTTACTTTCTGAGAAAAAAAATTAAGAACACCCAAAAGATTGATGTTTGGCAGCATGGCAGCTTCCAATTATTGTTTATCTATTTTTGAAAAGAAATGCCATGTAGGTCTAAGCGTATTTAGTATGTCTCTGTGTGCCTGTTTGGTAACCCCAGTTGTTTGTGGCCTTCGGCTGTGACTTAACCGTGGGTTGTTTTTTTTTGGAGGCTTGAGTTTGGCTTGCCCCCAACTGGCATATGGAGAATGCTTGGTCAGGCAGAAAGGAAAGGATGCCCAGTTGATTACAAATTAATGCACTGTTAAAACATAGACCTAGTTGTAGCTGGATGTGTCCTTACAAAGACTGAGGAAGACCTTGTCACCTTTATTTGTCAATCAAAGAGAGCAGGACTGGGTGGTTTCCTCACCATCGGTCGTTCTCACCATACTACTCAATAGTAGCAACTGTGAAAGGGATCTCGGAGTCCTAGTGGACAGCCATTTAAATAGGAGCCAGCCATGTGCAGCAGCTGCCAAAAAAGCCAACAGAATTCTAGGCTGCATAAACAGAGGGATAGAATCAAGGTCACGTGAAGTGTTAATACCACTTTATAAGGCCTTGGTAAGGCCACATTTGGAATACTTCATTCAGTTTTGGCGCCATGATGTAAAAAAGAGGTTGAGACTCTAGAAAGAAGAGAAGAGCCACAAAGATGATTAGGGGACTGGAGCAGGGGTGGGATTCAAATTGTTAACAACCGGTTCTGTGGGCGTGGCTTAGGTGGTGGGCGTGGCTTGGTGATCATGTGACTGGGTGGACATGGTTTGGTGGTCATGTTATTGGCTGGGTGTGGCCAACTCAATATCACTCACATCGAGGCATGCATCTCCTCGCCTGGCCTCTCATGACTGTGGGGATGCTGCAACCGTTGTAAGTGTGAAAAATGGTCATAAGTCACTTTTTTCAGTGCCATTGTAACTTTGAATGGTCACTCCACACAAGCAAAGTACCAGCAAAGGAGGGGAAAAAACTCAAGAGACGTTCCTGAGACAGGAAGTCTAGTCCTGCCAAGAACGTAATAAGGGTCAACGGAGAGGTAGTTTCTGTAAGCAACACCAGAATGTTTCCTTCCTGCCTTCCTTACAGGATTAGGCCAGTAATTTCTTTTAACAACCAGTTCTCCGAACTGCTTAGAATGTTAACAACCAGTTCTAGAGAATCGGTGCGAACTGGCAGAATCCCACCCCTGGACTGGAGGATAAAACATATAAAGAATGGTTGCTGGAACTGGGTATGTCTAGTCTGATGAAAAGAAGGACCAGGGGAGACATCATAGCAGTCTTCCAATATCTCAGGGGCTGCCCCAAAGAAGAGGGAGTCAAGCTATTCTCCAAAGCACCTGAAGGCAGGTCAAGAAGCAATGGATGGAAACTAATCAAGGAGAGAAGCAACCGAGAACTAAGGAGAAATTTCCTAACAGAACAATTAATCAGTGGAACAATTTGCCTCCAGAACTTGTGAATTCTCCAACACTGGAAGTTTTAAAAAAGATATTGGATAACCATTTGTCTGAAGTGGTGTAGGGTTTCCTGCCTAGGCAGGGGGTTGGACTAGAGGACCTCCAAGGTCCCTTCTAACTCTGTTTATTCTATTCTATTCTATTCTATTCTATTCTATTCTATTCTATTCTATTCTATTCTATTCTATTCTATTGCCTGGTCACTTTCCAATTGGGTTACAGGTAGTTCTTGACTTACAACTTTCTTTGTGATCACCACAATGACATTTTGACAAGCCAGGTCAATGGGCAAAGCTGGATTCAACCTAATGACCACGTGATTCACCTAACTGTAGGGATTTGCTTAATGATTATGTCAAGTAAGTTCATAAAATTGGACATCATACTTGATAACCACCTCACTTAGCGACAGAAGTTCCAGAGCAAAATGTTGTAGACTGAGGACTTGCTGTATCCTTATAAGGAAGATATGTTGGAAAGAGGAAGCAAAGTTGAAATGTTTGCCGAGAAAATCTGAAATGGATCAAATCCATGTTCATTCGTGAAAAATATTTCCCGGTCTTTGAGCAAGGCATTGTCCGCTAAATCTATCTTCCAGGATTGCAGTAGGAAACTCCTTAGAAGAAGAATGGGATGCAGAGATGAGAACTTTTATTCAGAATGAATTCAGTCTGTCCGAAGAAGATTGGAACAGGTAACCTCAGCGATAGGAGCAGTTGTGAAATTGCCACACAGGGCACAAAATTAAGACTTTTGGTGTTGAAGCTGGATGTTCACATTAATTGCAGGTAGAATAGAATAGAAATAGAGTAGAAATAGAAATAGAAATAGAACAGATAGTTTGACAGTGTTGAGGGAATTATTTGTTTAGCAGAGTGATGGCATTCGGGAAAAACGTCCTTGTGTCTAGTTGTTCTGGTGTGCAGTGCTCTATAGTGTAGATGCCTACAACCTCATTTCCTTTGTCTTTTTTTAACACCTCTTTTTTTAATAATATTTTTTTAATTTTTAGTACAATGATTCCATCTTCAGTTGAACAGTGTGTTGTCTGGGTACAAATATCTTTGTTAAACAATAATCAAAGTTAAAACATCCTTCGTTACATATTAATTCTGCAATATTTGATATAGTAATGTCCACTTATTGATTATACAATGTTAACATAGTGACATTCAACATGGTAGTCATCATATTTACTTATCTCTTTTAACATGTCATCTTTATTTGTTTCCCTGTTTCTAGCTTCCTTTTCACTATTTAACCATTGATAAAATAAATCCCATACCGTATAGTATTCAGTTTGCACTTTCTCCTTAGTTGCCATTGTTAATCTATTCATTTCCACACATTCTAGTATTTTCCTAATCACATTCTCATCTGAAAGTATCATTTCAATATTCCAATTTTGTACAGATACAGTTGTAGCAGCAGTTAATATGTGAACAACTAAATGTGCATTTTCCTTACTATCTTTTTCAGGTAGGATCCCCAATAGAAATATTTCTGGTTTTAAATCGATATGTTGTTTTATCATTTTTTAAAACATCTCTTGACTGGCTTCAGTTTATATTGATTCATTTCCAAAGTGGCCTTTGGGCATTGAACCAATTGCTCTATTTTTCACTTCTGTCTCTTGTGTTACCGGCATCTTTGCCTTGAAAACCCTGGCTTGTTTGGGAAGCATGGGAAATTATGACAAATTTTACCAGGAAGGAACAACTATGTGGGATCTCACGAATGAAAATTGTGAATGCTATTGGGCTGTGTAATTTAGGGGTGTTTAGATGGTTAGGACGCGGTGGCTCAGTGGCTGATCAGAAAGCTCAGCAGTTCGGCGGTTTGAATCCCTAGCGCTGAGTGAACTCCCATTACTTGCCCCAGCTTCTGCCAACCTAGCAGTTCGAAAGCATGTAAAAATGCAAGTAGAAAAATAGAGACCACTTTGGTGGGAAGGTAACAGTGTTCTGTGCACCTTCAGCGTTTAGTCATGCCGGCCACATGACCACAGAGATGTCTTTGGACAGTGCTGGCTCTTCAGCTTTGTAACTGAGATAAGCACCGCCCCCTAGAGCCGGAAACGACGAGCATGTATGTGCGAGGGGAACCTTTACCTTACCTTTTAGATGGTTAGACCATACTGATTCCCAACCTATTTCCCAACCTATTTGGCAGGGGTATCAAACTCAAGGCCCAGGGGCTGGATTTGGCTCACAGAGTACTTAGATCTAGCCCTCAGGGCCACTCTGGAAACAGCAAAGGACTGTCCTGTGGTGCCTCTTCCAGTGAAAACGGAGCTCACATGCGGCCCTCCCGAGCTCCGTTTTCACTGGCAGAGAGTTGCAGGAGACCGTCGCAGCTGAAAACGGAGCTTGGGAGCCCATTTTTGCTGGCAGAGCACTCAGGCCACTACTTGCGCCCCGACATGAGTGATGTCAAGCTAGCCACGCCCACACTGGCCACACCCTCACCTGATGCGGCCCTCACATTGAGGGCCAACCCTGATGAGGCCCTCAATGAAATCCAGTTTGACACCCCTGCTCTGTGGAGTCAGGTCTGAAGTGGACTCAGCAGAAATGCAGCCGGTTGGGGGTACAGTTGAATTCTTGCAATTTTCTCCACTCAGATCTGTTTTTGAAAAAGATCTCTAGAGAATAGCAACAGGGACAGTTTGTAGGGATGGATTAGTACGGGTAGTTCTTGAGTTAGAACTGTTCATTTAGCAACCTTTTGAAATTACAACAGCCCTGAAAACAGTGACTTATGACCATGTTTCACATTGACAATCATTATCCTCATGGTCACGTGATCAAAATTCCGACACTTGGCAGCTGCCTCATATTTATGACAGTTGCAATGTCCTGGGGTCATGCAATTTACCTTTTGCAGTTTTCTGACAAGCTAAGTCAATTGGGAAGCCAGATTCATTTAACAACCATTTAACAAGTGCAGTGATTCACTTAACCACTGTGTCAAGAAAGGTTGTAAAATGGAGCAAAGTTCACTTAACAACTGTCTAGCTTAGCAATAGCACTTTTGGGCTCAATTGTGGTTGTAAGTCAAGGAGCCTCGATGGCACAGTGGTTAGAGTACTGTACAGCACGCTACTTCTACTGCATTCCCACAGCCAGCAGTTCGATCTTGACCGGCTCAAGGTTGGACTCAGCCTTCCATCCTTCCGAGGTGGGTAAAATGAGGACCCAGATTGTTGGGGGCAAGAGGCTGACTCTGTAAACTGCTTTGAGAGGGCTGTAAAGTACTATAAAGTGGTATATAAGTCTAAGTGCTATTGCTATTACCTGTAACTTGATTGTTGTTTTATTGATGGTTCCTTGGTGTAATGCAAAAAAGTGATGAACTGCATTAAGAGAACCGTCTAACTTCGAATAGTCACTAAATGAATAGAAATAAGTGGAGGACTACCTGTACATAACATTAGCTTCATATTCAGGGATGGTAAATTTTAGAAAGAAGCTGTCAGCAATTTATTTCCTTCACAACCTGCACTGTTTTTGACAGACAGAATAGCAAGAGTTGGAAGTCCTGCCTCTTCAAAGCTCAACTTTTAGGTCCAAGGAAAAAAAAAGTGAGCACAATTCTAATCTTTGTAGATGTGTCTTAGCAGCTGAACATCCTTTCCAAGGATTTCATTGGCATTCTGTTTACTCTTATTACAGGTAGTCCTCGACTTATGACCACAATTGGAGCCCAGATTTTTTTTAAATTACATTGATATGCCGCCCTTCTCCGAAGACTCAGGGTGGCTTACAATTTTGGGGATACAACCCAATGCGCTCAGCAATAGCCTTCATTCCATTGTATATGCCTGCTTATTATGAAGCGGCATTTTTACAAAGTCAGATTATTGCCCCCAACAATCTTTGGGTCCTCAGTTTACCTACCCCAAGAGGATGGAAGGCTGAGTCAACCTTGAGCCTGGTGGGATTCGAGCCTGCACTAATTGCAGGCAGTTGGAACTAAGTGCTAGGCATTTAACAGCCTGCACCACCAAGGCCTTTATGTTGCTAAGTGAGAAATTCGTTAAATGAATTTTGCTCCATTTTACTTTTTTTGCCTCATTTGTTAAGTGAATCACTGTGGTTGTTAAAGTTAGTAACATATTTTTTTTAATTTTTATTATGCTTTTTCAGTTTACACACATCTTTAACATTTTTGACAGTACTGTGACATCACTGTTACATATATAAGCATCTAGGCATTCATATACATTAATCCTTATTTCTACTTTTTAGCCAATTATCCCAGTTGTCCCAGACTGCATAATATTCTGATTCTTTTTTGCCTTTTAATTCTAACATGAGCTTGTCCATGTCAGCAGATTCCAACACTTTCTGTATTACTAATTCCTCAGATGGTATATTATCCCGTTTCCAACACTGTGCGAAAGCAATCGTGGCTACTGTTGCTATGTGTAATATGATATATTTAGTCTTTTTGCTAAATTTTCCTTTAATTATTCCTAATAGGAATAGTTCAAGTTTCAGTTCAGTTTGGTGTTTTGTTATTTCTTGTAGCCAGTTTCTTATTTTTACCCAATATCTTCTCGTTTCGGGACATAACCACCACATGTGAAAGAAGGTACCATAGGGGCCCTTGTCAGAAGGTTGCAAAAGGGGATCACATAACATTGTAACTATCATAAATATGAGTCAGTTACCAAGCATTTGAATTTCAATGGGGATGCTGCAACAGCCATAAATATGAAAATGGCCATAAGTCACCTTTTTCTAGTACTGTTGTAAGTTGGCCACTATATGAACTGTTGTTGTAAGTTGAGGACTATCTGTATTTAAGTTTGCCTATGATTTAGTGTTGTTTCTTCATTACTAGTTCTTCTAGAATTTTCAGTAAAATAAACAGCCAACTAGCCTACTTCTGTCTCAATTTTCTTTTGTTTGACCAATAGAAAAGACACAAGAATGTATCAGTTATAGTATTTTAGAGCTCAGTCATGTTCACAATAATGTAAATAAATAATATAAATAATGTGTCAATAGGAGCTGTAGGTTAAAAAAAGAGGCATGATTTTATTTACAGCTGCTATTTTGACTTTTAAAAAAAACAACATTCCGCAGATGCCCTTGAATTAGAATTTGCAATTCTGTGTGTGATACAGCTGCCTTACGTTTTAAAGAAATGGTTTAAAACACTTTTTTTTCATTTTGTTGATCATCTAAGTAACAAATAAACCTCCCAAGTAGTTTATGAGATCAGTTATAAACAAGGCAACATCTGCCCTGGGATAGTTGTCTAAAATGCTTAACACAAGCGGTGAGGAAGGCAAAGGGAAACAGATGTATATGACCATTTTTAAACTTTACCATTAATCTGTGCCTCTTTGCTTTAGCACTGAGCAAAATCAAGCTTTGTATTGATTAGTCATCTTTGTATGGCAAATGCATCCTTCTGTTTTGCTATTTTTTAAACCATTTTCACGGTTCAGCTAATTATTGTTCTATTATTGTTTCTTCAGACACTGAACGAGCTTTAGCACTTCTGGAAGATTATTGTAAGAAGTTAAAAAAGCCAGAGGAACAACAACTGAAAAAAGCCATTAAGAAAGTGATGGGCATCTTTAAAAGCAGCTTGTTCCAGGCCTTGCTAGGTATGTGAATGAATGCTACTTTGTCATACTGTTATGCTTCATTTATCTGGATGTTGTCCTAGATGGCTTTTCCAAAACACTTTCTGAGATCTGGGAATACTGAATGCTATTAGCTATTGGTTATCAGTTAGAATAGGTTGACTCAGCCTTCCATCCTCTCGGGGTAGGTAAACTGAGGACCCAAGATTGTTGGGGGCAATAAGCTGACTTTGTAAAAATGCCGCTCAGTAATAAGCAGGCATATACAATGGAGTGAAGGCTATTGCTGAGCGCATTGGGTTGTATCCCAAAAATTGTAAGCCACCCTGAGTCTTTGGAGAAGGGCGGCATATCAATGTAATTAAAAAAAATGTACAGTTTTGAAATGGCTTAAGTCTATAAATGTTTCCTCTTCACAGGAATGTCAATAACATACATTGATAGAAATGAGGGGGGATTTGGTTCTTAGTTTTTTGTTTGATAAGGCTTGGTATTTTTCCCCCCTATGTGTTAATTTTTTTTAGAAGAAATTAAAAAAGAGAGAGAAGTTTGAACTCAAACCTACTTTCCTAACACAAAGATGTATTCAGAAGAATATAGTTTATTAAACCAAGATTTTTCTATACATGCAGACTCATTTCTTCTCACAAGAAGGAAAAAATTATGAAATTTGTTATTAACCACAAATGGGGAAACTGTAACAATTAGCATCTCCTAACTATAATAACTTGGAATCAGGAATATTAATTCATTCATAGATGATGGCTTAATATCCTGGTTCCTCTTGAACTGCAACCCATGTTTTTTTAAAATGGTAAAATATAGTTTTCTGATTTTATAATGATTCAAGTATATGAGTTGCATGAATGATGAAAAGATTTATGTGTCCTTTGGCTTAAGAGTGATTCTCCAAACCAGCTTTTAGGATGAAAGAATTTACTTACTGAATTAACAAACAAGGAAAAAAATGTGTTGTTTGAGATGAACATACACATATTTATTCTTCTTCCTGACTTGGAATGAGGTTTCTTCCTTACCATGGTGCTTTTTTTAATACTACTAAAGAGATTGAAATGGGAAAGTACATAATCTCTCATTATAAAATTGTTTTGTAATTTAATGGCTTAGAACGGCTGTTTTTTTTTCTAAAGTAGTGGTCTGAGCGTATTCCAGGCTGCGAGGTAATGCTGTTGCATAATCAATAATCAGGTTTGGTTACATAATGTCTGCTTTTTAATAATCATGTTTCTGACATCTGTTTGAGACCATTTCAGGTTGATTTGCCAGGTTAATGTGCTTGCATCTCCCACTTCTTACCTTTAAAATTCTGTTGTTGTCGTTGCAGATTTTAGCCTAAATGGTTTTATTTCTGGGTTTTAAATCCTGCCTCCTTGTAGTTTTTGTGCTCTAACATGCAATTTACACATTGCCAAAGAACTGCACGCAAGACTGTTTTTTAAACAGATGGCTTCATTGGGTGCATGAGCAATCTTCCACCAGAGAAGGTCCCAATCTCAGAATGAGTTAGGAACTCTGGAAATACTCTATCCTGGGAAGATTCAAAATAGGTTTCTTTCAAACCATTCTTGGGCCACCTAAAATATCTTGTTCCATCTTTGTTATGGCCTGTTTCAGGGCTGGAATCATCAAGGGCACCCTATTTTTGCATGCTGCTGTATTTCATGTAAAGGGCAATAAACTTTTAAGGCAGGGGCCTTCAAACTTGACAGCTTTAAGACTTGTGGACTTCAACTCCCAGAATTCCTCCTCCAGGCATGTTAGCTCAGGAATTCTGGGAGTTGAAGTCCACACGTCTTAAACTTGCCAAGTTTGGAGACCCTTGATTTAAGGACTTGTTATTAGGGGGTTGGACTAGAAGATCTCTGAGGTTCCTCTAGCCCTATGATTCTATGTTCTATGATTCTAGTAGGAAGAAAGTCACCATGATATCAGTTTTCCAAAATTTGAGGCGCTGCCACAGAGAAGAGGGAAGCAGCTGGCAAGAAGTAATGGGTGGAAGATCATTACAGAAAGATCCAACCTAGAACTCAGGAGAAATTTCCTGACAGTGAGAACAATTAATCAGTGGGATATCTTGCTTCCGGACATCATGGCTGCTCCACCACTGAAGGTTTTCAAGAAGAGATTGGACAGCCATTTGGCCAAAATGATATAGGGTCTCCTGCTTGAGCAGGGTGTTGGACTAGAAGACCTCTAAGGTCCCTTCCAGATCTGATATTCTGCATTTTGTATAAATCCATGCCAGGCTAAGTTGCCTAAAACAAGGCTGGCCCAGCCCATTTGCTCCCTGAAATGAAAAACAAGATGGCTCTTTATTGGTAACAGTGAGATAGTATCTTCCCAACCCTTGAAGAAAGTTAGACATTTGAGGGGGAAACCCAGAGACTCACTGTACAGGCTACAAACCTACCTTCCCAATTCCTGTTGTTATCTTCTAGAGCAGGGATGTCAAACTTGTGGCCCTCAGGCCAAATGCATCACGTGCTGGCCCTGCCCTGCTCCGTTTAGCGAAGTAGAAAAAAGTCCCGATACGTCACATGACGATGCCGTGATTACACGAGTTTGACACTCCTGTTCTAGAGTCATCCATCTCAAGAAATGCTTTTGAGTTTAATCCCCAAAAGTCCACCTAACTTAGCATCTTATTGTTTTCCACCTGTTCTTGGGAAGTCCACAAGTACGACATGGAGATGTGCTTGTAATAGTGATGAACTTCACTAAGAGTTTGTTTAACGTGCATATTAATAATGTTGGATTCAATTGGTGTGAGTATTCAGTTGGTCCCTTGAGTAGAATCATCCACTTTTTAGTTGTAAGCATACTTGAAATTGAAAATACACTCTCCATATATGGTAGCCGCAGTGGAACCAATCATAACACACCCATTTACTGGGAGATGAGCATCTAGGTGTAATGATCTCATGATATTTGTAAGAGAAGAACAGGCAGAGCTGTGTGGTGGAGTTAAATGAGTCATCTGCCTAGAGTCATTACTGTAGGAGATGACCAGGCTTAGTTTGAGGGTAGGGTCAAATGTGTCATCAGTCATGAGTCCCTGCATTCCCACAAGAGTTCTAAGTCCAGCTTATCTTGAATGCTCCCTTAATTCCTGCTCATTTTGCTTGACAGTTACTAGTTCAGAATCTTGTAGAGAGCTTAAGCTTGCAATAAATTTTATGCTCATTTGAATGCTCAAATCTTCTGATTCCCCTGATGCTTTACAGTTACGTTCCCATAAATGGTCATAATCCAACCCTGCTTGAATTCTGTTGACCCTTTTCTAGCACCAAATTACTAATGATTAGCTGACTAGATTCTTGTGTATAAACATCATATTCATTGGAAGATGAATTCTAAGAAAATTGCCTGACATCTCAAGGCACCTAGCTGAACTTGGCACCAGATTAGAAACTAATAGATTGTGAGTTCTAGTGCCACCTCAGGCATGAAAGCCGGTAGAGTGACTTTGATCCAATTACCAGGAGACTGTGAGTTCTAGTCTCATCTCAGGCATGAAAGCTGGCTGCATGGATTTGGGCTAATCACCAGGAGTCTGTGAGTTCTAGTCCTGCCTCAGGCATGATGGCTGGCCAATCATCTTCTCTCAGCCCAACTTACCTCATAGGGTTGTTGTGTGGAAGATAGGAGGAGGAAGGAATATTGGATATGTTCACTGCCTTGGGTGATCTATAACAATAACAAAAGCAGGATTTAAACAATTAAAATAAGTAAATAAATAAATTTAGGTCTATGGAGATTCTCAGTCATCCAGGTCATAGGCTATTTGAACAAGCCAGCCTGGACTGAGGGGGTGGCTTTTAGTTGTTTTAAATCTTAGTGGCTTTTGTGGGTTTTTAGATATTGTTTGGCTTGGGTTTAATAACTTTTGAATAATTTTAAACTTTTGTATTGTATGTTTTTTATGATGTGAGCTGCCCTGAGTTCTTCGGGAGACAGGGTGGCATACAAGTCCAAACAATAAATAAATAAATAGTTGTCTCACAGATGCTTTTTCAAGAAGCAGCTGGACTTTCTTGTTTTTCTTTGAAGACATTTTGCTTCTCATCCAAGAACCTTCTTCAGCTCTGACTGGATGATGGGGTGGAATCATTCCCCACCCTCCAGTCAGAGCTGAAGAAGCTTCTTGGATGAGAAGTGAAATGTCTTCAAAGAAAATCAAGGAAGTCCAGTTTCCTCTTGAAAAAGCACCTTTGGGACAAATAAATTTAGGCTTTCCAGATTAGTCAAGCCAGCGTATCCCTTAGAGTTTGTGGGAGTTTCAGTCCCAGGAAAGCTGGTTTGCAAGGAGAAGGCTGCCCTGTGCTGTGTCCAGCATGTGCAGGCATGTTCTTGATATGTTTTCTGTGACAGTGGTGGTTTTTAGTAACTCAGTAGTTTTATTTATAACTTCTTACACTTGCATATTAGATCTGGATGCTTTCTTGGTACAGTAAATAAAGGTGGTGTAGAGTGACATCTTGTGGCTGCTTCTCACTGGGAAACATTCTTACATTGTGTAGCTATACTGATCATAGTTCTCCAAGACCCAGATCCAACTACCTGCAAGAATCTTCTTTTTCATCACCATTAATATGGAAGCTGCTTTAAAATGAACCCCATTAGCCTGTCTTGACTCAGTGCTTTCCAGATTAGCTACATTTGCACAACAGGTCTATCTTCTTTTCATTGCCTTACATGCAACCTCTGGGTTCGTACAGTACATTAACTCTGTTCCCACAACATCTTTAACCCTGTTAAACATAGTAACACTGAAAACTGATTGCAGAAAAAGACCCAGGAGTGCATCAAGTTTGCCTTTGAGTTTTAAGTTTATTTGTTTTTGTTTTCTTTTTAATTTAAAATACCTGCAAGAATCTTGTTTTGCATCACCATTAATGTGGAAGCTGTTTTATTGTTTTCCATTGCACATTGACAAGCAGCATGCCTAACCATTAAAGTACCCTGGCCTCATGATCAATGCCTATGCATTTTTTTTCCAATTAAAGACCAAATCCTGTGCAAACACCCAATTTATTTGCAGTATATATCATTCCTTCCAGTTACCTTTCATATCCCACTTGGGTTATAATGAAATTAGGCTTTTCAGTTTCATATCGAGTTCAGCATATTAGCCTACATTTTATTAAGCTAAAGTATTTTCTTTTTTTCATATTATTCTCTCACAATCCTTTTAGAGTAACTTGCTGGCTTCTGCATTTTTTCTTTTCTTCAATCATACTAGCATTTATCTAGATGGGAAGTGAAAGTTCCCACGGCCTTTGAAAAACCTTTTGTATTGGTGACTGATTAAAGCCATCATATCTGTTTCCAGGATCGAAACCGCTATTTGTGTCGGGCAAATTAAATAGCAAACTTTTATAGGAAGGAGAGAATCATGCTGAATTTGTCTAGACTGCTATTGTCAAAATAAAAATGAGGCTTTTTTCAAAACCAACTTAGCTTAGAACCATACCAGGTTTGAGGCAAACCAACAGAAAGGGACACTATCTTGATTCAAATATTGCAAGAATACAGATGGATATAAAATGGAACATTTTGCTTGGAGGGATGATAAAGTGCAATATGTCTCATTTTCACATTCATTTGACTAGGTACGCAGGTATGTGCCTGTCATTCCATGTGCTTGTTTGTAAATTTGGGTGAGGTTTAGGTCAAGTAGTGGTAATGAAATTCTTCCCTAGATGCACTTAGGAAAGAACTCTTGAAGTTCAAGGCAATAGGATTTAAGTTTATATCTTGAGACCTTGAGGTTCATGACCAATCAAATCAAAATCAAATCAAATCAAATCTTTATTGTCAATGCACAACCTGCGTACAATGAAATTGAATGAGCCTCCCTTGGGATCTAAGGTTATGTTGAGAACTTGAGGTTCATGGCCAATGCGTTTTAAGATATCTTGAGATCTTGAGGTTCATGAACAATGGGATTTAAGGTTATATCTTGAGAAATTGAAGTTCAAGGCCAATGGGATTTACGATTACATCTTGAGAACTTGAGCTTCATGATTAATGGGATTTAACACATTTAAGGCTATCAAGAACACCCAGGTTCTTATTTATTAATTTCTGTGTTAAATTTATATCCCATCTTTTATCAATGTGATTTGGGTGGTATATACACTCCTTCCTCTTCCTCTTTTCCCTCTCAACCACCACCCTATCAGATAGGATGGGCTGAAAGAGAGGAGTTGGCTCAAAATCACCTTGATAACTTCTGGGGCTAACACTTAAATAAACCCTATGTCTCTTTGGTGCTAACACTGCTCTAAGCACTAGTCTATGCCGGCTTTCCAAGGAATTTGGAAGGAGTCCATCCATCCATCCATCCATCCATCCATCCATCCATCCATATTTTACAAATTTACAGATTAACAGAGTTGGAAGGGACCTTGTAGGTCATCTAGTCCAAGCAAGAGACCCTGTACCATTTCTGACAAATGGTAGTCCAATCTCTTCTTGAAAGCCTCCAGTGATGAAGCTCCCACAAGTTCCAAAGGCAACTTCTGCTCCATGGGTTGATTGTTCTCACTGTCAGAAAGTTTCTCCTTATTTCCAGGTTAAATCTCCTTGTTTAGTTTCCATCCATCATTCTTTGTCTGACCTATAGGTGCTTTGGAAAATAGATAACTAGTTGTCTAGACATCTAGATGCATATATCACTCCATCCTCAAATTTTCTCTATAACAATAAACCTGTTGAGACAGGTCAAGCTGAGAGACAGTGTGATTGGCCCAAAGTCAGCCAGGGAACGTCCATGGTTGAAGAGGGGTTAGAACTGGGGGCTTCCTGCTTCCAGTTGGATATCTTAATCACTACACTGCACAGGCTGTCAGGCTGAGATGGGGAACCAGCCCTTCAAAGTAGACCAGATCAACATACAGACACTGATTAATTAATCCATTGATTAATTGTTCTCACTGTCAGGAAATTTCTCCTTAATTCTAGGCTGGATCTGATAAATTTCCACCTATTGCTTTCTTGTTCTACCTTCAGGTGCTTTGAAGAACAGATTGATTCCCTCTTCTTTGTAACAGTCCCTCAAAGACTGGAAGACTACTACCATATCACTTTGGCCTAGTCCTTCTCTAGATATACCCAGTTCCTGCAACCGTTCATCGTATGTTTTAGCCTCTAGTCCCCTAATCCTCTTCATTGCTCTTCTCTGCACTCTTTCTAGAGTCTCAACATCTTTTTATATCATGGCAACCAAAAACTGGATGCAATATTCCAAGTCTTAGCAAAGCATTATAAAGTGGTATTAATTTAACACTTTTTAAAATTATTTTTTTAAATTCGCATTTATATGCCGCCCTTCTCCGGAGACTCAGGCTGCTTACAATTTTTTGGAGCACAACCCAATGCGCTCAGCAATAGCCTTCACTCCATTGTATATGCCTGCTTATTACGAAGCGGCATTTTTACAAAGTCACCTTATTGCCCACAACAATCTTGGGTCCTCAATTTACCTACCCCGAGAGGATGGAAGGCTGAGTCAACCTTGAGCCTGGTGGGATTCGAGCCTGCACTAATTGCAGGCAGCTGGAAGTAAGTGCTAGGCATTTAACAGCCTGCACCACCAAGGCTCTTCTTGATTCTATCCCTCTATTAATGCAACCTAAGACTGTGTTGGGTATTTTGGCAGCCTGACCCTTCCCAATCATGCTGAAAGGATGCCCAGGGCCACTGTTCTGACCTAGGCTTTCCCCAACAGCACGAAGCTGAGTCCTCATCCTGATAAATCCCTTTTATTTGATTTACAATGAATTTCTTCTCCAACAAAGTCCCGGCCAACACTCTTTCACGATAGTTCCCAATTACAGACCTTTATCAGGCTTGGAGAGGGTCAGGCCTATATCTTTCAGATGCCACAATACTTGGTGAACATGGCAGAATGAAATAATTGTTTCTGCAAAGCCCCACTCCCCTTTTGCTCTTCTGTTATACTTTAGGGGAGGGGTCATTTACTGTCCACCTGTGGCTTTAACTCCCAAGTCGGCCCTTGTTCCTCAGCTGTTCCCTTCGTCTGGCAACTCTGCAAATGCGCACACCGGGAACAGGCTCCAGCTGCTCTTCTCCCTCACTGATGTCCGACTCTGAAGGCAGCTGATAACTGTCAGACAGCCTTGCCCATCACTGCCTCTGACGCAGAGCACTCGTCAGAGCCTTCCCCAGACTCCAGGACTGGCCCATGTTCCTCCCCAACCTCCTCACTGTCCCAATCTGCTGCCAGCTCCATTGGGCCACAACAGCCACCTTGAAAACCTACACACCTTCAACCAGATGCCTCTCCCTTCCAACTCCCATCCTGTGTAAAAGAATAGATATTTTACTACGTGATGGGAGGAATAATGTAATAAAGAGAGAAAATCTTCGATACTTTGGCCTTTTCCCCCAAGTATTTCTTAACAGTGTTAATAGCACAGCTGGGAGGTGCCAGCAGGGCCACATCAATGAAGTTTTTAGGCCACTGAGCCATGTTTTAATTAAATTTATCCGTGGAGGTCAGTCTTAATTGGAGAGGTTAGAGATGAGGGTTTATTTTGGAAACAGTGTTTCCGGTACTGTAAAATATGAAACAGGAAAGGAATTTGAAGTGGACTTTTTCTTTACTAATGAGAGCAGCGTTTGATGATGGGGTTGTAAAACTTCCCCTTTTTCCTGTGAGAGTCAAGGAGGGCACATTTCTAATGTTCCTAATTGGGTTGTGTTCTCCAACACGGTGCCCTGTGCTTGTGTTGGGACTGTAAGAGCTTCTCACAACACTCACTCAGTTGGCTCTGAGCGAGGTTGAACGCACGTGGATGCTGTGAAATTGGGACAAGTGCAGCTCAGCTCAGTGTACTGAAAAGCAGTAAAAAGGAAGGATTAATTTGCAAATTATTCTTTAATGGAGGATGGAAAGGTTTTAAAGAACAATTCCTTGCTATTGTCAAATCAGACTCAGAGCTATTTGCCCCTCCTTTTCCAAAAGGTAAATGGGGTTTGTCTCTTCATCTAGTAGTTGGATGGAAAAGGACTAGAGGTGACATGGCAGGGATGGGATTCTACCTGGTCGGACCGGTTCTATAGAACCGGTTGTTACGATTCTGCACAGTTTGAAAACTGGCAAATCGCGCCACTGGCTGGCCCCTCCCCTCCCCTCTCCGCCCACTCACTCCTTACCTGGCATGCGTACCAAACTTGCCTGCGTTTGGTTAAGTTGCTATTTTTCCTTCCTCACCCCCACCATCAGCTGTTCTGCTGTGCCAGGAGATTTAGATTAGCTAGAAAGCAGGAAATTGTTGGATTTCTTGCTTTCTAGCTAATCTAAAAGCAGAGCTGAATCTTCCTTAGGACTGAAGCATCTATTATTCAGTGCAGACTCAGGTAGCAGATTGCAGAATGGTAGATCTCTGAGGGAATCTGTGATTCTGTGAGCAACTCAATCTGCCTGCCTGCTTTGCCTGCTTTGGGTAAAAGTTGTTCTTTTCTCATAAAAAAATCAATATTTACACAAACATTTATAATACTTACATACAAGCCATGCCCAGCCAGTCACATGACCACCAAGCCACACCCACAAATTAGGCCACGCCCACAGAACCAGTTGTTAAGAAATTGGAATCCCACCCCGTGACATGGTAGCAGTCTTCCAATATTTGAGGGGCTGTCACTGAGAAGAGAGGGTTGACCCAAAGCACTTGAACACAAGATAAATAACCTTGGATGGAACTAATCAAGGAGAAAGCCAACCTAGAAATAAGGAGAAATTTCCTGATTAAGTGTGAGAACAATTAATCAGTGAAACAGCTTGCCTTCAGAAGTTGTGGGTGCTCCATCATTGAAGGTTTTCAGGAAGAGATTGGGCAGCCTTTTGTCCGGGATAGGACTCTAGACTCTAGAGTCTCCTGTTTGAGCAGAGGGCTGGACTAGAAGACCTCCAAGGGCCCTTCCAACTCTGTTAGTCTATATTTTGTAACTATATTAAGCTGGCTCTAGGATTCTTGGGGGGTGGGTTGTGTTGGGGGCATTAAAAAAAAGCAGAATGGTCATAAGCATTAAAAAGGGAAGTCCTAATTTACTAATTAATTGTAAACAGCAATTCAGCAGAAGGGTTGAAACCTGGTTTCTTTATGTGCAGCTTTCTAAAACGAGCTTTCCAGTATTACGAAGTGTAACAATAAGCATTGTTCCTGTGATTGTTTTTCTCTCCCCCTTCAAAATGTCTTTATTCTTTGTAGTAGCAAGTATTAGTGGCTTTCCTTATAACCAGCCTGATGATCTTGCAAACGTTGTTTTAGTTGTTTTAGTTGAGAGGAAAAGAAATACTGTTGAACCTCTCAACCTAAGCTTTTCTTTCTGTCAGCTGGAATTCCATCAACAGAGAAGTGATTTCAAAAAGAACATAAAAAAACACAATAGAGACCACACAAGGATAGATCAGGGTTTTGTTTTGTTTTTTGTCAATTCACATTGGCTTGAGCAACTTATGGTATTGTTGGCTGTTTGCTGGGTGCGAGTAAGCTCTTCAGAAAAATACGTATGAATTTCTGAGGTAAATTTTTCTTCAAGTCAAGGTTGTCTCTTGGAAACAGTCCAGAAATGGTTTGCTATTGCCTCTTTCTGGTCTGTGTGCATATGTATGTATGTGTGTATCGATAGATGATAATTGATAGACCAGTGGTTCTTAACCTGTGGTCCACAGAGTCCTGGGGCGGGGGATGCCCTGCAATGTTGCCACAGGGGGGTCTGCAAAGGCTTGAAGAAATATTATGATTTAAATCTTAAGTCTTGGGAGTCTGTGGCCATGGTCTGTGGCCACAAAAAGTACTTAAAGAGGGTCCATGGTGAAGAAAAGGTTGAAAACTACTGGGATAATGATAGATAGATAGATAGATAGATGGATGGATGGATGGATGGATGGATGGATGGATGGTGATGGATGGACAGTTGATAGATTGAAAGAGAGAATAGATAGGCAGGCAAGCAGGCAGCTAGACCAGGGGTCTTCAAACTTGACAGCTTTAAGACTTGTGGACTTCAACTCCCAGAATTCCTCCTCCAGTCATGTTAGCTCAGGAATTCTGGGAGTTGAAGTCCACAAACTTGCCAAGTTTGAAGACCCTTGAGCTAGACAGACAGACACAGACAGACAGACAGACAGACAGCTAGCTCTGGGATTTTTAGGTAATCTTGTTGGTCAATGCTGCCATGTGCTGAGATACATAACCAACTGAACTGAGTTTTCCTGCATTCTCTACTCCAAACACGGTATGCCATTTCTTTTGATTTTCTTCTACTACCCTTCAGAGTGAGAAGTACTGTGATTTTTCTGACCTATACAGGGGACTGGACTATCAGTCTCAACATTCAGGCTGTGCGTTGTAGAAAGCCTCCAAATTCAGAACCACAAAGATCTCTAAAAAAAGAGAATCAGGATATATATTATTCAGCAGCTTTCTCGTCTTCCACAACCTTCCTTGGAGGCTTTCTGGAGAAATGAAAGAAAGAGATGACAGCTCATGCAGGAAGCCAAAGATAGCTGAGGTGACCTCCTCAAAGCTTTAAAGATCTGGGACATTTAGTGGTCCCTTATCCCCCAAATAACCTGGTATCTTCAACAGACCTTATCTGGAAACATTCCATTTTGTTTCTTTTTTATAGTGTTTGCTTTTTTCATAAAACACCAGAACTTTCTTTTTTTTAACATTTGAAAGTTAGTATTAATTTCTTGGTATTTTGAAAGCTCTCTTCTCTCTCTTTTTTTTTAATCGTGGTGACAACTTGGCTCTTCAGTTCACTTGACACCAGTTTTCTCAGTACTGGTGTTTCCAAACATTTGAACATGCTGGATATGTGGGTTTTAGTTTGACTAGCACTGATGATGTTACTTAGGCTAATGAAATGTCTGCAAGAAAACATGCCAGCTAAGAGGGCACCAAGGACCCCTCATTTCAACCCTGAACTACAAATATTCTCCTTTATTGGGGTTCACTTTATTGGGGGTAACAGAGGAAAGTCTGGCACTGTGTTAAATGTGCATAAGAAATGCCACCAGAGGTCACCCTTGATCAGGAATTAGACCTTCTTTGTAAAGAAAAGGATTCTTTTTTTGATATTTTATCTGATTGAATGGTTTAAAAGAATAACTTTCCTTCTGTCTTATTACTCACATTAAAAACCTTTAAAAAATCCTTTATTAAGAAGGTATCAGTCTAAGATTGAGCTTGTCAATGTTTGCATCTTAATGGAGTGATGTTAAGCTTCTGCCAACCTAGCAGTTCGAAAGCATGTAAAAATGCAAGTAGAAAAATAGGGACCCCTTTGGTGGGAAGGTCACAGCGTTCCGTGCACCTTCGCGTTTAGTCATGCCGGCCACATGACCATGGTGACATCTTCGGAGAGAGCTGGCTCTTCGGCTTTGCAACGGAGATGAGCACCGCCCCCTAGAATTGGTTAGTTAGTTTACTTTATTGCCATTGCACTTCGTATAACGAAATCAAACACCATCTTCAGTGCACATCATGACCATGAAAATAAACACAAACACACATCCTTCACTCTCCACACATTGAACCCAAAACCCCCGACACCGCACCAACACTGCACTATACAGCAGAATTCAAACAAGGCTTGCTGACTATAGATGCTCCTTGCCCCATAGGATTCAATCAAGGAAAGGATCCAAAACACGCACAGAATCCTACATACCATACACTGAAAGAAGGAGTGGCCAGCCGCAGCATCCATGTGCGCAGCCATCTTGAAAACTGGAAACAACTAGCACGTATGTGCGAAGAGAAACTTTACCTTTACCTTATTATCATTCCATGGAGTTGTTGTGCGAGTTGCAATCAGAACGTAATTTGCGGGGCACCAGATGCCAAGCGCATGACTTCCACTCGCTCAGAGCAAACCCGTTCAAACAGTGGAAAGTGTGCTTTCCAGATGGCAAGGTGGCAAATTGTAGTAAGAGCATTGAACCAAAGAAGCCCCTAAGCGTAATTCATCTTTGCTTAAAAATAATCGGACTATCCTTTCACAGAAAACATATTCAAAGAGCAGACCAAATTATGAGTTCCTTCATATTTAAAGCCAAATTTAGGTTGGAACTCAGCAGCTAGCTGGACCGATAAACCATTGAGTGCTGTGTCCGAAGAAAGGTGTAACAAGCCTTTGTTGAGACAATCAAGTTCATCCAATTTGCGCAGCTGGAGATCTCCAATTGTGCAAAAATCTTCAGATTTATAAGCACTGCTACCACTGTATGTAGCGTAGAATTTTTTTAAAATTTCTTCCCATTTGAATAAAAGTAGGCAAGTCATGTGTTGGGAATCTGATAAAAGTGCAAATTTCCCTTCTGTCCAAAGACTATCAAGTCTTTTAAGTTCCAGGTGGACATCTCGGATATCGGTGGACCCATACGTCGCATTTGATGTTAAATATTTGCAAATTCTCTTCAGTCTTTCAACCTCTTCCTGCTCTTCTTCTGCAGTAGTATCTATAGGTGCAAGTTTCAAGGCAGAAGGAAACAGAAGATTGAGACCCATGTCAGCAAAAGAGTTGGTTCCCTTAGAGTTTCTCGGAGTCTAGCTGTAGATCCGCACTTTTGGCATCAGGTCTTCTGATGGGTGTTTTCATTCTGTTATAGAACACCCACAAAATAACCAACCAATCATGTTTTGGTAGAAAGGTTGTCTAGGTAGTCCTTGACTTATAACCATGTTTGAGCCTGGCAACTACTCCTTGTGTGTCCAATCACACTTGGCCAATAAAAGAATTCTAATTCTAATTCTATAGGTGTGAGTTGTGGTGGTCATAAGATGTACAGATCATGTGACCCCGATTTTACAAGTATTTTGCAGCAGTGATTAAGTGAACACAGCAATTGCTAAACGAATACTGTAGTTGTTGAGCCAACACTGTGGTCATTAAAGAAACCCATTGTTCGTCAGAACTGAGGGTTTTTCTTGACGGAAACTGGAAATAAACACCGGTTTTCGGCAAAAATGTTGTAAGTTGTGGCCATTCAATTGTGGGATACTGCAAACAGCCGTAAATGCAGGCCAGGTGTTGAGTGTCCAAAATGCAGTCATGTGTGTGGCTATTACAACTCTGAAAATCAGGTTGTAAGTAGTTTTAAGGGGCCTATTATAACCGCAAACGGTCACTGAATTTTGATCATGTGACTATGGGGATGATGCAACGGTCATAAGTGTAAAAAATGGTCATAAATCACTTTCTTCATTGCTTTGGCTGGTCCAAAGGTTGCAAAAGGGGAATCCCGTGATCAGTATTTTTAAGTCTTCAGGACCACCACATGTGGTAGAATGTACCCTCTTTCTTCTTACATTTCCAACTTGCTGGATTCATGTTGGGGCACTTCCTTTATGTCTTATGGGAGGGGCCAATCATCTCCATGCCTTACTCCCGAGTCGCCCCTTTTGTCTTAGCTGCTCTTGCCTTCAGGCAGCTCTGCACACATGCGCACTGGGAACAGGCACCCCTGGTTCCTCTACCTTGCTGCTGTCAGATTCTGGAGGCTCCACAGTCAGCACATAAGCCCCTGGCCCCATCTTTGTATCGCACTCAGGACCAAGTCATCCCCAGACTCCTGGAATTGCCCATGTTCTTCCCAACAGTCCGATTCTGCTGCCAGCTGCCAGCAGACCACAACAGCTACCAAGATCATAAGTGTGAAAAATGGTCATAAGTCACTTTTCCCCCCAGTGCGGTTGAAACTTTGAAATGGCCACTAAATGAACTGTTGTAAGTCGAGCACAACCTGCATTTTAGACCTCCATTTGTAAATAATTCTGAACGGAGGATGGTTGCAAGTTGGCTAATGCGGTATGCTTTGGAACGTGGAAGAAATCACTCCTGTCTCCCCAGAAATGATGGAGTGCAAGCTGTCAAATTGCAAAACGCTGACATCTTCCCCACGTCGTCCCTTGGCATTCAGACAAATCTTAGCAGCTGCTCCCGATCTTGTCAGCTGGCTGCAGAGAAAAGCAGCCCAGGTCCCTTGAATTTTATACCCAGCTGTTTTCAAAAGGAATATGCAAAATGTTCCTTTTTTCCAGAAATGGAACTTCCGGTGAAGTCAAGAACATTCCAGGTTTCCGCCCCCCCCTCCTTGCTGGCTACGTGGATGGAGTTGTATATCTTCCAGAAACCAAATAGGTCCGTGGTTGTTTCAAAACGTGACAGCGCGCTCCAGTCACTGAGGAAAACAGAACATTCTGGAATTCCCCAGAATATTCTGCCTCTGGAATGTAACATTTTGACTGGGTTTTAAATTTTAAGCTGTGAAAGGAGATGCTGCATTTTTGGAAGGAGAGATATTTTGGCATTGGAACTAAAATATAATTTACAGGTAGTCCTCGACTTACAGCCACTTGTTTAGTGACGGTTTGAAGTTACAGTGCCAGTGAAAAAAGTGACTTATGACTTTTTTGTGCTTACAATCATTTCAACATCTCCATGGTCATGTGACCAATTTTCAGAAGCTTGGCAACTGACTCACATTTATGACGGTTGCAGTGACCTTCTGACTAGCAAAGCCAATTGGGAAGCTAGATTCCCTTAACAACCTCAGTGATTCACTTAACAACCGTGGCACGAACGGTTGTAAAATGAGGCAAAAACCACTTAGCAACTGCCTTGCTTACCGTGTTTCCCCGAAAATAAGACCTACCCCGAAAGTAAGACCTAGCACTATTTTCTAAACCTGCCCTAATATAAGACCTACCCTGAAAATAAGACCTAGTGTAAATCTCCAGTTCCAGGAAGACTTTTCAGGAGCAACCTGCACCTAAACACCCCCTACACACTCACACCCACTATTTGGCACCATAAATATATAAGACCTACCCCGAAAATAAGACCTAGTGTGTTTTTGGGAGCCAAAAAAAATATAAGACAGTGTCTTATTTTCGGGGAAACACGGTAGCAATGGAAATTTGGGGCTCAATTATGGTCATAAGTCGAGGACTACTTGTACACATATGTTAGTAGTCAAAAGAGTTTACAACTTGGCCTTGTCTCTTTTCTGAAGATAAAATCTCCCATAACACATCATTTTACTACATTGTGTAACCGAGATCTTTTCTTTCCTCCCTCCCTATTTTGCTCGTGTGCATGAAGTTGATTTACTGATTGTATCTAATAGAATAACAGAGTTGGAAGGGACCTTGGAGGTCTTCTAGTCCAACCCACTGTCTAGGCAGGAAACCCTACACCACTTCAGACAAAGGGTTATCCAGTATCCTTTTTAAAAACTTCCAGTGTTGGAGCATTCATAACTTCTGGAGGCAAGTTGTTCCACTGATTAATTGTCCTCACTGTCAGGAAATTTCTCTTAATTCTAGATTACTTCTCTCCTTGATTAGTTTCCACCCGTTGCTTCTTGTCCTGCCCTCAGGTGCTTTGGAGAATAGCTTGACTCCCTCTTCTTTGTGGCAGCCCCTGAGATATTGGAAGACTGCCATGGTGTCAATTCTTTTCATCAGACTAGACATACCCAGTTCCTGCAACCGTTCATCCTATGTTTTAGCCTCCAGTCCCCTAATCATCTTTGTTGCTCTTCTCTGCACTCTTTCTATAGGCTCAACATCTTTTTTACATCATGGTGATCAAAACTGGATGCAGTATTCCAAGTGTGGCCTTACCAAGGCATTATAAAGCGCTATTAACGCTCCATGTGATCTTGATGCTATCCCTCTGTTTATGCAGCCTAGAACTGTGTTGGGTTTTTTTTGGCAGCTGCTGCACACTGCTGGCTCATATTTAAAGAGTTGTCCACTAGGACTCCGAGATCCCTCTCACAGTTACTACTACTGAGCAAGGCACCACATATACTGTACCTATGCATTTGATTTTTCTTGCCTAAATGCAGATCCTTACTTTTTTCCCTTACTTTTCTGCATATCTATCACATGCAATGAGGATATTTAAAGAGCAATTGGATGTCACTCAGGATGCTCATATTTTAATTTCTGATTTATTTTTGGCAGCCTAAGAGTACGGTGGAGAACAGGATTAATGTCACTAAACGTCTTCTTTTTGTGACTTGGCGCCTGTTGCTTTTATATCCTGCCACCGCTACATTTTTAACTGTGTAACGTTTGTGAGGCTTAACACACTAGCTTTACTTTTGTTCTCTGTCGAAGATGGAACAGGGCAGATTGTCAGAGATTTGTCAACAGGAAGGCAGTGATTTAAAAATAAATCCTCTTGTTGATATCATTTAAGAGTCAGGCTGGGCCAGATCTGGGTTAATGGAGACACGGCTTTTAATTCTATATACTGTTTCCTCCTGTCTATAACTCTGTTACCCCAGGTTGATACAGACCTGATCTGGGTGGTTGGTGTGATTGTGTTTGTTGTTGCCACAATGGGTGGAGGGAGCTTATGGGTTTTGTAGTGGAGAGTTAAATTTTGTAAGACGCCTGGGCTCATTGTGTGTGAGTTGGGCAGCCATATAAATTTGTTTAATAAATAGTAAATAAATGTGATGAATCCATCAAGTAAGGACCTACTAGCTCACATTTGCATAATAGAAAAAGTGTTGTTAGTTTTTAGCTTTTTTTTTGCAGCTTGGTCTATGTTATTTTATTTATTGGTTCACTATATAGTGAAACTCCAAGATGTCCTCACAGAGGTGTGTGTGTGTGTGTGTGTGTGTGTTAAGATGTGGCCTCGATCTACAAAAAAAAAGCAGGGCCTTGATCAGACCATCACAGCCTTGGTTTTGTAGACCCATACAAACTTCAGAGGTGACCCTGGTGAAACTAATGGTGGGAATCAGGTGTCCGTTATTCATGAACGCCTGTTAAATGTGGAAGTATGACGTCATAGCAAGTTTTCTATTTTGCTTGAGGGTGTAAATTATCACAAATGTTGCGTATCAGTTCCTTGATCTGGTGCTTACCCGGCCAGTATAAATGGACGCAACCTGCCTGTTTTTGGCACCATGACATCATCGGTTGATGTCATCACTCAGACAAGGAAAAGCTGGTCTGTAGCATGTGAAATCCATTGTGTCAAGAACCACAAAAATGCAAGTTTCACTTCTATTGTAGAAGCAAGAGAAAAAATGACCAGTGATAAAGCTAATTGTTAAGCCCTACATAATTGCTGAGGCCAAGAGAGCAAGGATATGCAGATTTTACGATAAAGATAGAATTTTAAAAACTGTAATAGAAATTTCCCGACTTCCTTTCTACCGAGTTGAGGTGGGGTCTCTTTAAAATCCTCTTTCTCAACGATCATCCCCTCCAGGCTAAATTGCCCTTTATGAATGAAACTGACAGACCTTTTAATTTTCCTTCCCCACCACAATCATACTGTTGTGACCTGTCGACCATCGGCCCCTCCGACAACCGAATCAGAGGAGGTATTGGAGTCAGGGTCAGCATCAAAGCAACCTGAGAACTCCAACAGGAAGAGGGAATGGAGCTGGCATAGAGGGAGAGACAGAGGCGGAGCCTGTCCATCAGACCTCAGATGGAGATCTGGAGGTGGCTGATGAGTAAGAGGAGGAACAGCTGGGTCCAGTGCCTGAAGGCAGAGGAGAGGAGAACAGTGGAAATCTATGGGCCGGTCTTGGAACGGAAGAGCCATTGCTGCTAGCGAAGCCCTACCCTAGTTCTGGGATAAAAGGCAGCGGGTGGAGATCAATAGTTCTGGCAGACAACTATTCATCTCCCAGGCGGGCGGACTTGTTAGCCTGTGGTGAGAGAGAAACTTTTTGCTGGGGCTGTTGGGGCTCCTCATAAAGGAATCTTTTGAGTTTACGTCAGAGGATTTGTCGTGTTGGGGGAGCTGTGTCAGAACACATACAGACAAAGTGTGCTGCATGACACTAAAGGACAGAAGCAGCTGGCTTTAGGTACGACTACGGTTCACAGTAGAAATTAAAATAGCGAGCAAAGCGTAGAGGCTTTATTAAATAGCTACCGGTGGGACGGGTTTTGGAAATACATTCTTAGACGCCTTAGTGACATTGTGCGAGTTAATACAATTTCCACAGTTCCTGCAGAGGGAAAAACAAACCCGCTTGAAATTCTCCGAGCAACATTTTCTACATAGAATCTCTACAGGCCTAAGAATGTTGGCTCTTCTGGTCTTGTTCAACCCACACGGATGTCCTTCCATCTTCTCAGCCGGATAACTGGTAAGTATCCCATTTCACTGCCCACTTTCTGTGGAAGCCTACCATGCAAATATTCAGTTACACATACATAAACTAAAGCTAGTTTCCCAGCCCAGACATGTTAAGCAATTGTTAAAGACCCCAGCAGAGGTAAACCATGTTTCTGCCTTGTGTAACTCTTGACCTCCATCAAGCAACACTATAAAGAGCAGAACAACGCAGTTCAAAAGATATAATAACTTGAGATGCTCTTTTTTTTTTGAGAAAGATAATGTGTGTCTTAGCAGTGCTGTAAGTCCATACAACAAAAATAGACCCGATTTATTTCAACTGAAACTCAAAAGTTCATACAATATGGATGTGTTTTTTTAAAAGGGATTTATAAGTAAGATAGTCTGCAATTCTTAAACTGGGTGAGGCAGCCATTAATTTTGATTATCTTTTTCTTCCCCAGTTTCATGAAAATGAGAAGCAGAAGAAAAGGAATGGAGTGCAAATTAGTTGGGCCATTCAGATCTTAGGATAGAGAAGGGGGAAAAGCTGTCATCTTGGCAACGGTGACTTCCGGATCAACATTAAAAGGTATAAGGTTTTTTTTTTTTTAAAGCGTGCTTGTAATCTTATGAATTTCAGAAGGATTTCTTAGATTTTGCTTAATGAGGTCACGACTAGCAATTTTCTCCCTTCCTCTCTGCGTAGGCTTAAGGATAGATACTGTATAATGCAGTTTCTAAGATAGGCATTGTTTATTCTTAAACCCTATGCTGAAATGAGCTAAATTCTGCCCTCTAAAATTCAAGTGCATAGCTATTTGGAGATCCACAGCTAGCCATGTGGGATGGCTTAGAAAGAGCTGTGGTGGCACAGTGGTTAGAATGCAGTACTGCAGGCTACTTCTGCTGACTGCCGGCAATTTGTCAGATCAAATCTCACTGGGCTCAAGGTGGACTCAGCCTTCCATCCTTCTTTACAGTGGTTAGAATGCAGTACTGCAGGCTACTTCTGCTGACTGCCGGCAATTTGTCAGATCAAATCTCACTGGGCTCAAGGTGGACTCAGCCTTCCATCCTTCTGAGGTAAATAAATGACTGTAAAATGACCCAGATTGTTGGAGGCAATATGCTGACTCTGTAAACGACTTAGAGAGAGCCGCAAAGCACTGTGAAGCAGTAGATAAGTCTGTTATTGCTATCATAACCAAAAAGAGTAATTTTAATTGAACTAAAATTAATTAAACGTAGTCCTTGACTTAACGACCACAATTGAGCCCGTGGGGACACTGTGACGGTTGCAACTAACAGGAGCCATCATAAACGGCCCATGCCATCCTAACTTTGAATGCTTGTGTTCTGACCCAGCTCCTCAAACATGACAAACCCTCTGTAGTTGAAGCGATGATTTGTTTATTAGGAGCGCCAGCCCCCCCGGCAAAAAGTTTATCTTTCACCTTAGGCTAACAGGTCCGGCTGGCCAGAAGATGAATAGTTAGTTATCTGCCACATCTATTCGTCTCTGTCCCCTGCCTTTTATCCCCAGAGCTAGGGTGGGGCTTCGCTAGTAGCGGTGGCTCTTCTGTCCCAAGGACCAGCCCATAGATTTCCACTGCTCTCCTCTCCTCTGCCTTCTGTGCAGCCATGTGCCAGGCACTGGACCCAGCTGTTCCTCTTCTTCCTCATCAGTCATCTCCAGACCTGGGGGCTGTTGACTCTGCATCTGAAGGCTGATGGACGGCCCAGGCTCTGCCTCTGTCTCTCTCTCTCTCTGCCAGCTCCATTCGCCATTTCCCCCATGGAGTTCTCAGGTTGCCTCCACCTCCTCTGATTCGGCTGCCGGCGGCCGACAGGGCACAACAGCTTGTTGAATGAGTGGATTTTAGGTGAGGACTACATGTACCATGTTTCCTGATGTGTTTCAGACTATCCTAGACACTCCCTAAGAAAGTTGTGCTGAGCATCCCTTCCACCCCATGAAATTATGAAGTGAAGGGTTCAGGTATGTTTCATTTTTTGGGGGTGCACTTTAGCATAGCTTGGCTTCCAGGGAAAAGGGTACTCCCATTTTTTTGGCCTGTCGGAAGATACTTGCAGCCTATTTATTTTCACAATGAACCTGCATACTGCCAGCAAGATGGCTGCTTTACAGGTAGTCCTCGACTTACAACCCCTCAGTTAGCGACTGTTCAAAGTTACAACGTCACTTGAAAAAGGGACTTACGGCCATCTTTCACACTTACGACCGTTGCAGCACCCTCATGATCATGGCACCAAGATTTGGATGCTTGGCAGATGGTTCATATTTATGACGGTTGCAGTGCCCTGGGGTCATATGATCTCCTTTTGTGCAATGTCAGTGGGGAAGCCAGATTCACTTAACAACCGTGTGACGAATTTAACAACTGCAGGGATTCCGTTAACAAATATGGAAAGAAAAGTCATAAAATAGCAATAGCAATAGCACTTAGACTTATATACCACTTTGCAATGCTTTCCAGCCCTCTCTAAGCAGTTTACAGAGTCAGCCTATTGCCCCCCAACAATCTGGGTCCTCATTTTACCCACCTCGGAAGGATGGAAGGCTGAGTCAACCTTGAGCCTGGTGAGATTTGAACTGCCAAATTGCAGGCAGCCGACAGTCAGCAGAAGTAGCCTGCAGTACTGCACTCCAACCACTGGCTAATGGGGCAAGGCTCACTTAACAACTCTGTCACTTAGCAACATCAATTCTGGGCTCAATTGTAGTCATAAGTTGAGGATTACCTGTACTTAACTTTTAGGTATTACAGTGAAGTTGTCCTCCCTTATTTTACACTTCATTCAGAGGTAGTACTCAGCAGGTTCTGACCAGTTCTGGAGAACCGGTAGCGGAAATTTTGAGTTGTTCGGAGAACTGGCAAATATCACCTTTGACTGGCCCCGCCCCCATCTATTTTCTGCCTCCCGAGTCCCAGCTGATCGGCTGGCTCTTCTTTGGTTGCCCTGCACAGGAGAACGGAGCTGGAAAGCAGGTTAGTGGGGTGGAGAGGGAATGGAGATTTTGCAGTATCCTTTTCCTGCCATGCCCACCAAGCCACACCCACCAAGCCACGCCCACAGAATCAGTAGTAAAAAAAATTGAATCCCACCACTGGCTTTGTTGTATTTTGGTAGACTCCCAACCATTCGTGTGCAGTGTGTATCCCATGGACAATTCTGCACAAGTTGGCCATCGTGTTGCTTCTTACAGCTACAACGCAAAGACAGGGATCGATGTAAAGACATTGATCTCGATGGCATATAAAAGATTGAAAGCGAAATAAATCCAGCTTGGAAGAGGTTGCACTGACCTTAAGAAGTGCTCTGACACTTCCGTGACGGCGGTGAAAGCATTTCTGAACCAGCTTTTTGCATTTGAAATGGGCGGCGGTGTGCTCGAAACCGATTTGCTCGGGGCTTGAAATATTTATAGGATGGTTGAACAACGCTGAGATATTTCCAGTAGGGATATCCCCAACGTGAAATGAAATATTTCTAAATATTTCATACACGGAAGCGTGGAAAATTAGCTGAACGATAACTAGCGAGTCTTTGTCGGGAAGCCCAATTTCAGAATTTCATGAGGGGAGTGTGTGTGTGTGTGTGTGCGTGTGTGTGCACGTGCACATATGTTCTTCAGTGGTGGGATCCAATTTTTTTTTACTACCGGTTCTGTGGGTGTGGCTTGGTGGGCATGGCAGGGGAAGGATACTATAAAATCTCCAGTCAGAGGTGGTATTTGCCGGTTCTCCAAACTACTCTAAAATTTCCGCTACCGGTTCTCCAGAACTGGTCAGAACCTGCTGAATCCCACCTCTCATGTTCTTGGGTAACTTGTCCTCAGCAATGAACTTGTCCTCGATTACAGCAGTTCATTGAGTGACCGTTCAACATTACAACGGCACTGAAAAAAGTGAATTATGACTGTTGTTCAAACTTACGACCATTGTAGCATCCTCATGGTTGCGTGCTCAAAATTCAAACTCTTGGCAACTGGTTCATATTTACAACGGTTGCAGTGTCCTGGGGTCACGTGATCCGCTTTGGCGACCTTCTGACGAGCTAAGTCAAGGGGGCAGCCAGTTTCACTTAACAAACGTGTCATTAACTTAATAACTGCCGTGGTTCATTGGACAACGGTGGCAAGAAAGGTCGTGCAATGGAGCCAAACTCACTTAACAAATGTTTCACTCAGCAGCATAAATTTTGGACTCAATGTGGTCGTTACTCGAGGACTACCAGTATCACATCCTGTTTTGGGACCAGTTCATGCCAGTTATGAAATGATAGGAAAATGCTGAAAAGAATTCCAAGTCTGCACATGTCAATTGATGCACAGTTCCATAGATTGGCTGACACATGCTTATCCTGTGACTCAGAATACTGCAGAATATAATCACCTGGATCAGTTGCGTTGATTGTGGTGCTCGTGTTGACCGAATGACATCTAATATGACAAGTCTAGTTAGCCTCCTGACATTTGAAGAACTGCCTCTCCCCTATTACATCCACCTGGCCCACCAGGATGGGAAGACGGTGTGTTAGGGGCCCCATCAATTAGAGATTGTCATCCCATGGGCAGTGTCATAAATACATGCCAATCGACAAGCACCAAATTTTGGGGTTACTGCAATGTTCCTAAATGTGAAAAATGTTCATAAGTCATTTGGTCACCAAATAAATGGTTGTTAAGGGTCTATGGAGATTGTCAATCATCCAGGTCATGGTTGTCCCAAAGGTGCCTTTTCAAGAGGCAGCTGGACTTGGCTGTTTTTTCGTTGAAGAAGTTTCACTTCTCATCCAAGAAACTTCTTCAGCTCTGACTGGATGGTGGGGAATGGAAGGATTGATATTCCTTGCAGGCAGCTGGTCATTTGCATTCTTTTTAGAGAGTCGTTGAGGCCACTTGGAGGTTTATCCGAGTCATCAGGTTCACCTGAGTAGTGCAAATGGGTGTTGGAGCCTTGGAACTGCTGAAAGGATTGTGTTGTAGACTGGAGACAGGAATCACCTATCCTGAGGACACAGATGACCCTCCAAGTGGCCTCAACTACTCTCTAAAAAGGATGCAAATGACCAGCTGTCTGCAAGGAATATAAATCCTTCCATCCCCCACCATCTAGTCGGAGATGAAGAAGTTTCTTGGACGAGAAGCAAAATGTTTTTAAGGAAAAAAAAACAAGAAGAAAGTTCTGTAGCCTTTTAAAAAGCACATTTGAGACAAATGGTTGTTAAGTCAAGGACTGCTTGTAACATAAACATCATATTAATGATGAGGTTTGCATAAGGGATCAATGGTGAGTAAATTGTAATTGCGATGCCACCTTTGAAACTCACTGCGATTGTAAGCATTGCAAGTCCTGACGGAAATCCACAAGTAATAAAATATGATTAAAACAGGATTTGCAACTGGCTTTGAGTAGTGCCTGAGTCACCACTTTTGTTCTTTAAGAAAGATGGTTTGTGGGTAGGATCTAGAATGAGCTTCTGCCAGTATAATGAAGGGATCTTCGATCGGAATCTTTTTTCTCATCTTAGCATCACATCCTCACACGGGGAAAGAAAGAGCTCATGCCCAGTAGCCTAAATCACAGAAAGAGCTAAGCTCCAAACTTTTAGAGTTCAAACACAGAACATGGAACATCAGAGTGGGAAGGGACCTTGGAGGTCTTCTAGTCCAGCCCCTTGCTCAAGCAGGAGACCCTATACCATTTCAGACAAACTTCTGTCCAGTCTCTTCGTAAAAGCCTCCATCGTTGGAGCACCCACAACTTCTGAAGTTCCACTGGTTGATTGTTCTCACTGTTAGAAAAGTTCTCCTTAGTTCTAGGTTGGTTCTATCCTTGTGTTCTGACCCAAACTTTGTTCCAAGGAAACAAACACGAAACAGAGGTAACAACAAAACCTTTTAATGATTCTTTATGAATTCCGTTCCTTCGTGGTTAAAAGGCTGTTTCAAACTAATTGTCTCTAATAAGAACGAGCCTTGCCAAAGTTGTGCAAGGCTGCCAAGAACACTAGATGAAGTTACTAAGAAATATTTCAAACACAACGTGTCTCCAAACACCAACCAAGATATTCCGAACATCCACAAGGCTTGAGTGCAAAAACTTCTTTGCTTCCTGCAAAGAACTCTGGTTTCTCAGCTGGCTTTTATCTCTTGACGGAGGGGCCATTACCTTGCAGCCTTAACTCCCGAGTCGCCCATGCTGCTGCAGATGCTCTTTCCTTTGTGCATGCGCACTGGGCACAGGCTCCTCAGGTACCCCTTCATCACTGCTGCCAGCCTCCACAATCCCCAAAGGCAGCACTCCACTCCCTGATGGTCCTGGCCTCATCCCTGCATCACATGCAAGCCCCTCATCTGAGTCCTCACTCTCCAAAGCCTCAGCTGTCTCCACCTACTGCCGGCGAGCCACAACACTTTGATTAGTTTCTACCCATTGCTTCTGCCTTTAGGTGCATATTTAGAAGATCCTTGTTAGTGGTCTTCTATCTTGGTAACATTTTTGCCCGGTTCAAAGGATTTAGTATGCTGCTTTCATTATTATTAAAAGAGAGATTTAATGGCATGGCCCTGCAAGAATTACCTCGATCTCTGCTCACTTTGGAAGTTGAATTAGTCAGCTGTGTCCTTTCCCAGTGTCCTTATTTATTCTGTCTGCTGCAAGGGTTTAATTACACATTTACCAACTATCTGCCAAAAGGGCTGGTTCCTTAATCTTTAAGTAGATAAATCAGCGACAGACTTTAGGAGAACAGCCACATTCTGTTCAATCGCAGCTGCAATTTAGCGTGGAATTGAAGAGTTTTGCGACATCCAGCAATACGTCGTACAGAAGTTTAATTCCAGCCATTTCTTTGTTTACTTTTTAGAGGAATGGCTGAGGAATTCTGGGACTTGAAGTCCACCAGTCTTAAAGTTGCCAAGCTTAGAGTGTCCTTTCTTCAGTGAATTTATTGACTTTTCTGATGTAAAAACCATTGGCTGTTGTCACAGTGGTGCGGTGGCCTACAGGTGGGGGCTCTTGCCTCACAGTCGGGAGGCTGTGAGTTCAATCCTAGGTAGAGGCAGATATTTTCTCTCTCTGGGCACAATCTACTGAATAAAACTCTGCATTGGTGACAGGAAAGGCATTCGGCCATTAAAAACTCTGCTTGCTCCATTCAGTTGCCCAGACTCCACCCCGCAAGGGATTATGGGGTCGTTAGAAGATGATGACTCATCTGCTGTTCCCAGTTCATCAGTTCATCTACACTCTTGGCCCAGCAATGCACATTGTTCAAGTCAATCCAGTGATCAACTTAAAGATCCTGGGTTTCAATTGGAAGATCTGCTTTGGCAATGAAAAATTCCAGTGTGGCACACCCAAAGCTTAAAGCACACCAATGAATACTCGCCGCAAACTTCAGTTACAACATACAGTATGCAATGCAACTCTTTCTCATGGCTATTTCCTGGTAAATTTAGTAAAAGAATAGAGCAGGGGTGTCAAACTCAAGGCTTGCAGGCTGGATTTCGGCCCGTGAGGTACTTCGATCTGGCCCACAGGGCTGCCCCAGAAACAGTGAAGAACCGGCCCGCGGTGCTTCTGCCAGAGAAAATGGAGCTCAGGAGGGCTGCATGTGGCCCTGCCCAGTTCCATTTTCTCAGGCAGAGGGTGTGATGACCCAGGGTGGGATACAAAAGCAACAAAGTCACAAAAACAGGTGAAGTCCCTTTAATTCCTTCACTTTGGCTTCAAAGCTGCAATTATCATTGACTGGAGAAAAAAACTCCCCCACAAACAGTCGCAAAAAGGAAGAAATGCCATTCAAACTCAAAATACATATAAATTATAAATAGAAAAAAACAACACAAACCACACTGAAGCAATTAAGGAGACAAGGCAGGATAAGGGCGTGAAGACGTCCACAGATATCAAAATACACACACTGGGAACGAGGCCAGAACTCAGATAAGAACTGACAGACTAGAATTATTTCATGCTTTGCTTCCAGCACTGGGCCATGTGCAGTTTGTCCTTACAAACAGTCCTCCCAGCTGCAGCCCATGAAGGGATCAGGGCCCCTTCCTCCCCTATAGACCACGCCATTCACATTTCTCCTTCTCTGCTCCTCCCTGCGTGCCCTAGGATGAAGAGGGGGTGGGCCTGGGTCTTCCTCTGAATGCCCAGCCAGCCTGTCTCCTTCCCCAGTTTCCTCCACAACCTCCGGAGCCACACTCCCACTCCCTGTTGGCTGTTCCTCCTCTCCCTTGGAGTCAGATTCTAACAGGAGCATGACAGGGTTGCAGGAGGCCATCCCAGCTGAAAACAGAGCTCGGGAGCCCATTTTTGCTGACAGAGCACTCGACCCACCACAGTTGCCCCCGACACAAGTGATGTCAAGCTGGCCATGCCAACCCCAGCCGCCCCCGAGGTCCAACACAACTCTGATGTGGCCCTCAATGAAATGAGTTTGACACCCCTGGAATAGAGGATAAAGAGCACATCTAGTTTACAGCATGTCAAAACTACTTGCGGTTGCCAACTTATAATGCTGGGAAGCATTGCTTTTCATTCCGCCCTTGTTGTCTTTATGCCAGCCACACTCTCCTGGCCCTAGGAGGGAGACAGTGGCAAACCCCTTCCAAAAATGTTGCCAGGAAAACCGTACAGGCTTAGATGTGCAATCATGCAAGACTGAGTTGAAATCAGCAAAACATAAAACCATGAAACTGAAACTCTTGAAAGATGGATTTATTCCAGTGGTGGCTAACCTTTTGGAGCTCCCATGCTGAAAATTGTGCACGCAATCGCGTGCCAGCACCCAGAAGGCAATGCATGCCCCCCCCCCCCTGCACATGCGTGCATGTCTCTGTGCATGCACGCACTTCTCCCCTGCCCCCCACCCCCCACGCATGCATGCCAGATACCCGACAATCAGCTGTTGGGTGGGTGGTGCATGTGAATGCGCAGTGGGGCTCTTCCAGGTGACCTCTCATGTGCCGGCAGAAGTGGCTCTGCGTGTCACTTCTGGCACACTTGCCACTGGTACACCATGGATTTATTCAATATGCTAATGTGTCCTAAAGGTTGCTGTGATTCGGTGTGTGGTGAGAATCCCCCATAATCTTTGCATAGTGTGTCAATCAATACACATTATAGTTTAGTCATTTGTCCATGGCATGTTGTGTGAAGAGAGCATACCTGGGTGAGCACAGCAGTTACATGAACTTTGATTTAGGGTTGACCATGTTTTGTGAATCCAGGATGCACATTCTGATCCCTTATTAATACAGGTAGTCCTCCAATTACCACAATTCATTTAATGACGGTTCAAAGTTACTAGGTGACTTATGACTGGTTTTCACAGTTATAACCTTTGCAGCATCCGCATGATCACGTGATTAAGGGGATGCTAGGCAGCTGTTCATACTTACAACCGTTGCTGACAGGTGCAATTCTACAACCAGGAGGCCCATCAGTTGTGAGAGGCCGCACCTACCAGGCATCTTCAATTTAGGATTGGTATATACGTTCAACAGCGAAGGTCAGACTTTGTTCTGAGTGCAAGTGAGCCGGACTCCAAGCCATATAGGGCCCTTGCTGTACAAGCTGTTGCTTGTTTGATGGGAAGGAGGGCTTTGAGAGAAAAAAAAAACAACCAAGTAAAGGATGGGAATTGTTGTGACCTGTTGGCTGCCAGCCCCTCCAGCAATCGAATCAAATGAGTGGAAGGCGCGGGAGTCAGGATCAGCATCAAAGCAACCTGAGAGCTCTGAGGGGGAAGAGGGAATGGAGCTGTCAGAGAGAGAGACACAGAGAGAGAGACAAAGACAGAGCCTGGACTGCCTGTCAGCCCTCAGATGGAGCATCAACAGCCCCCAGGTCAGGAGGTAGCTGATGAGGAATAGGAGGAACAGCTGGGTCCAGTGCCTAATATGCAGATGCGCAGAAGGCAGAGGAGAGGAGAGCAGTGGAAATCTATGGGCCGGTCCTTGAGATGGAAGAGCCACCGCTACCAGCGAAGCCCCCTGTAGCTCTGGGGATAAAAGGCAGGGGGCGGAGATGAATAGATGTGGCAGACAACTATTCATCTCCCTGCCGGACAGACATGTTAGCCTGCGGTGAAAGAGAAACCTTTTGCCGGGGCTGCCGGGGCTCCTAATAAAGGACTCATTGCTTCAACTACAGAGGGTTTGGGGAGCTGGGTCAGAACAGGAAGGCCCTTCTTCATGCAGAGGTACAATAAATCCGTGTTCTCCAGGGATCATCAAATTCATTGCCGAGTTCATTGGCTACAGTGCAGGAGCTCTGCCCAGTTTTGTCTTGAAGGGATCAATTTATTTACCAAACCTGATCTGGCTTCAGGTTTTGCTTTCCTTTAACGTAATTGCCAAGGAGAAAAAGAGAGGCACAACGAAGTTTGCCTCTTCACTGTGTCTGCCTTCATTATTAAATTCCACACTGTAGCCGAAGGAATGATTTTCAGATTTGTCCTTCGTTCTTTGCTTGAGCTGATCACAAAAAGCAGAATATTGTTTTCCCTTCTCCTTTACGCTTCATCTTTGTTATCAAAACGTTCGGCCTGAAGAGCTCCCAGACTGGTTGTTAGAATGGGCGGAAAGATACCACTGCCCTAAGGCATAGGTACAGCCCTCAACATATGACCATAAGGGAGCCTGCCCAATGTGGTCATCTTCATAACAGAATTGGAAGGGACCTTGGAGGTCTTCTAGTCCAACCCCCTGCTTAAGCAGGAAACCCTGGTCATGGTTGTTCCAAAGGTGCTTTTTCTCAAGAGGCACCTGGACTTTCTGGTGGTTTTGTGTTAGTTGTGACTTCTTTGTAAATTCTGTGACCTGTTCCAAATACCAGAAAGTCCAGTTGCCTCTTTAAAAAAAAGCACCTTTGGGATTTCAGACAAGTGACTGTCCAATCTCTTCTTAAAAACTTCCAGTGTTGGAGCATTCACAACTTCTGGAGGCGAGTCGTTCCACTGATTAATTGTTCCGACTGCCAGGAAATTTCTCCTTAGTTCTGGGTTGTTTCTCTCCTTGATTAGTTTCCATCCATTGATTCGTGTTTTGCCTGGATTTTATGACTTTTTTTTTTGCAGTGGTCATTAAGTGAATCCTAAGATGAAACCCCCCCAGTCCTTAAATGAACCCATGGTTCACTGTGGATGAGTTTTTGCCAATAAACAGTTTCTGGCAAAGGTATTATAAAATGCAGTCAGGTGACTGCAGGACACTACAAATGGTCATAAATAGTTTTATGGTTGAGCTGTCATATAATTGTAGAGGGAGCCTGACCGTCAGAACTTGGGATCCTGGTTGAAAGTTTCCATTTTCAGATCCTTTGTAATTTTGAATGGTTGCTAAGCAGCTAAGTGCAAGTCAAGGACTACCTGTACTGCATTCATTCTTTGCACAGCTTCCTAATGAGTTTTGAACTAGGCCGTTCTTTTGGCTTACTGAAGATACATGCAATTTAATATGCAAAGATTTGGAGCTTTGTCAACCATATAGTCAAAATGAGGCTTTTAGTATCTCATTCATCAGTCTCAGGTTTGCATCATAACACATTTTTTATAAAAAAATCGTCATGGCAATTTCTTTTAACAAGAATTATGGTACTATTTCTAGGACTGAAATATGATACTCACAAAACCCATCTTTTTACAGGTTTGTTTCCACAATATATCTTGAAACAGCAACCAGAGATGAATACACCTGTGGACAATACAACCAACCCAATGAACCAACCCAACCAATTGATCAACTAGTCAACCCAACCAACCCAACCAACCCAACCAACCAACCAGCCAACCAACCAAACCAACCAACCACAGAAGCAAGAAAATTTCAGTGTGTTCCATACATTTAGAGATACATCTCTTTGTGCACCATTGAGGGCAAATATTGAGTTGTTAGATTGGAGTTCCAGCATCAATAGCTGGCCACAGATGCAGAACTGCCCCAGAATTGATGATCCCTGGGAAAGGATCTTAAGAAAGATTTGTGGTGAAGATGAAGAAATCTGAGATTAGAAAAGCCACAATGGGTTTGTAATACAGGAAACCCGCCCCCACCTTTTAAAGAATCTAACATCAGGGATCTTCAAACTTGACAGCTTCAAGACTTGTGGACTTCAACGCCCAGAATTCCTCCTCCAGTCATGTTAGCTCAGGAATTCTGGAAGTTGAAGTCCACAAGTCTTAAACTTGCCAAGTTTGAAGACCCCTTGGCCTATCTCAACCCATTGAGAACTGTTGTTCTGGCAGAGACATCTGTCTGGGCCTGCAAGGACCCAAATTTTAATGGACCAATTTCTTATTTCTGAAGATAGTCTCCCTCACTATTGTGGGAATGAAATTAGGGGGGGGGACTCCTGTGTAAGCTGCGTTGAGATTCCCCAAGAAAAGAAGGATTAAATGTAACAGTAAAATAAAACGGAGAAAAGAATGTGATAGCTTTAGCAAAATGTTGGTGAAAAGAGAACAGATAGTCCTCAACTTACAACAGTTCATTTAGTGACTGTTTGAATTTACAACAAAAAAAGTGACTTATGACCATTTTTTCAAGGCCATTGCTGCATCCCCATGGTCACATGATCAAAATTCAGATGCTTGTCAGCTGACTCATATTTATGACAATTGCAGAATCCTGGGGTCATGTAATCTCCTTTTGCAACCTTCTGACAAGCAAAGGCAGTGGGGAAGCCAGATTCACTTAACAACCGTGTTACTAACATAACAACTGTAGTGAACAACTGTGGCCAGAAACGTTGTAAAATGAGGCAAAACTCACTTAACAAATGTCTCCCTCGGCAACAGAAATGTTGGGCTGAATTGTGGTTGTAAGTTGAGGACTATTGACAAGGTGGGTTACATAGCATGTTCCTCGTATTGTAGAGAGGATACTGCCCATTACAGTAAAACACTATCCTTAAAATGTAATTTATGTTTATAGTACCCATGATTTTCTATCCAATGTCTTTGCTCGACAAAGATGAATTGTTCTACTTTCAATACATGTTTTATTAGAAAGCCACAGTGCGTTGTAGCAAATTCCATTTCAGCCAGCTTATTCATAGATCAAATTCTGTTAGAATCGGGACACTTGCACCAATGAGGAAAGCGCATTGTTTGGAAAGTGTGCGATGACATACAGTACTCAGAAGGAAATGTAATTAGTGGCTGCTACAGAGGATTAAATCCCCAAGATTTCATTTTTATCTGTTGTATTCCCAATAATCGTATTCATCTTGCCCTTGTAACTGTAATTTATTTATTTTTTAAAATAACATTAGTACTATTAAATACATGTTTGTCTCAACCGAGAATGTTAATGGAAACTTCGGATGTTAACAACACAATAAACGGCATTCATTGCAACCTTCTGTTCTTGATTTCTTTTGTGGTTTGGTTTAACTTTCTCCCACAGAGGTTTTGTGGCGACATCATTTTCCATTCGCTATAAAGCCATTCTGAAAATGAGCTGCAGAGGCCCAGTCGACTCAGGAAGCTAGGACAAAAAAAAAGGGGATTAAAGTTTTCACCAGCTGTACAACAAGAGTGGTTAAAAATGAGCTCATTAGTTGGCATCACGTTCTTTGTATCGCTGACCTCAGAGCTACCCATTCTTCCCTGGCCCATCAAAGAAAGAAAAAAAGGAGATATATTTTATCTATTCTCCTGTCACCTTTGTGTTCTTTGGCTAGGAAACCGAATGCTTTGATTGGGATAGAATTGAGCTGACCTGTAGAACTGAGCTGGCTCGAAGGAGCCACGGTGGCACAGTGGTTAGAGTGCAGTACTGCAGGCTACTTCCACTGACTGCCGGCTGCCTGCAATTTGGCAATTCGAATCTCACCAGGCTCAGCCTTCCATCCTTCAGAGGTTGATAAAATGAGGACCCCGATTGTTGCGGGGTGAAAGGCTGACTCTGTCAACTGCTTAGAGAGGGCTGGAAAGCATTGTAAAGCGGTATATAAGTCTAAGTGTTATTGCCATTGCTATACCATTTCAGACAAGTGACTGTCCAGTCTCTTCTTAAAAACCTCCAGTGATGAAGCACGTACAACTTCTGGTGGCAAGCCATTCCATTGGTTAATTGTTCTCACTTTAGGAAGTTTCTCCTCAATTCCAGGTTGTTTCTCTCCTTGATGAGTTTCCATCCATGGTTTCTTGTCCTGCCCTCAGGGGCTTTGGAGAATAAATTGACCCCCTCTTCTTTGTGGCAGCCCCTCAAATACTGGAATACTGCTATCATGCCGCCTCCCGCAGTCCTTATTTCTCTAGACTGGCCGTACCCAAATCCTGCAACTGTTCTTCATATGTTTTAGTCTACAGGTCTTTAATTGTCTTCTCTGCAGTTTCTCCAAAGTCTCAACATCTTTTTTTTTGTAACGTGGTGACCAAAACTGGATGCAGTATTCCAGGTGTGGCTTACTAAGCCTTTATAAAGTGGTACTAGTACTTCACGTGATTTTGATCCTATGCCTCTGTTTAAATAACCAAGGTTGTATTAGCTTTTTTGGCTGCTGTTGCACACTGCTGGCTCATGCTTAAGTCTACTAAGACTCTGAGGTCCCTTTCACAGCTACTTTTTCTCAAGGTTTTGCCTCACCTGTACCTTTGATCTGACGAAGTATGGAATGCTATACAGGTAGTCCTTGACTTACCACCATTTGTAGATTTACAACTGCAAAATTCCACTGAGCAGGATTCAAAGGGTGTCTAATAAAGAGATCTTTAAATGTAAAGTAGAAGATCAAATATCTGTTGACGGGCGATCTTTTCATCGATGTGAAATGTTGCCCATCTCAATCTCATCCATTATCTTCAGTATAATGCAATTTTGAGCAATTCAGAAGGATGTTTCTTACTTCTGCGGGCACAGACTGACTCCCCCCCCCCACTTGTGCTAATTAATATCTTGAATGGGAAACATTGAACAATTTGTTTTAATAGACCACAAAGTACTACTTTCGGGCAGAACCTCGTAATTGCTTTGCAATTAGCTAGCTTATGTATGGAATTCATCATCATCATCTTTATCTTTGGGTTTTTTTTTTTATTCCCAGCTTTCAATGCTTGCATTCAAGTTTAATTTGCTTACATTTTGGCTGCCCTTTCAAAGCAACACGGACCTCAACAATGCATTCAAACAGCTGCACAGGCTTCATATGTGATTAATTCACCGAGTTCAACACACAACGTGCTGCGGGATTTTGGTACAGCCATTACTTTACACTTTCCCAGCCATTCAAATCTAGACAATGTTGTTGTTTGTGTGCCCTTCAGACTTGTAGATGTTGTAGGGAGATTTTGAGGACTTTTAAAGATGTATTTGTCATTACAGCTGGTCCTTAACTTACAGCTAAGTGAGTTACGCGACATGCCCAATTTTACAATGGTTTTTTTGCAGCAGGTGAACATATTGCTGTGGTCGTTAAGGAAATCAGAAGGTTGTTAAGTGAATTCAACTTTCCCTATCAACTTCGCTTGTCGGAAGCTGGCTGGGAAGGTTGCAACTGGCGAACACATGATCCAGGGATGTTACCACCACCATAAATATAGTACCTGCAGGCTGCGAAGCGCCCAATTTTTGTTCAGGTGACCATGGGGATGCTGCAATGGTCATAAGTGCGAAGACCAGTCATGTTCTGACCCCAAGCCTCGTTCAAAGCAAACAAACACCAAACGAGAGAAAAGCAAAACCTTTTTAATGCTTCTCTGTGAATTCTGTTCATTCACAGTAAAACCCTATTAAAATTGTCCCAGATAAGAACAAGCCTTTTGCCAAGGTTGTGCAAGGCTGCCAAGAACATTAGATTAAATTACAAGGAAACAATCAAAACCAAAAGTCTCCAAACACAAACCAGGATAGTCCAAACTTCCACAAGACTTGAAGTGCAAGAACTTCTTTGCTTCCTGCAAAGAATCCCACCTCTGAGGGCTGGCTTTTATCCCCTAATGGAGGGGCCATCACCTTGCAGCCTTACTCCCAAGTCGCCAATGCTTCTGCAGCTGCTCTTTTCTTTGAGCAGCCCTGTGCGCATGCGCACTGGGCACAGGCTTCTCGGGGTCCTCTGCCTCACTGCTGCCAGCCTCCACAATCTCCGAAGGCAGCATTCCACTCCCTGGTGGTCCTGGCCCCATCCTTGCATCACACGCAGGCCCCTCATCCGAGTCCTCACTATCTGAGACCTCAGCCGCCTGCACCTGCTGCTGGCGAACCACAACAAGTCGTTGTTTTGCAGTGCCATTGTCGCTCTGTGAACAATCGTTCAATGAATGGGCGGTCATAAGACGAGAAGTATCTATATTTTTAAAAAGTTATTTTTACTCTTAGAATGATAATGGTGTAGTTGGCTTTCAGCTAAAGCAAGCTTGAAACTCAGATAGAAGTCTTTGGTTGGGGGTGGGAAGGTAAATATTTCTCAACTCTAATAAGCTTAAGCTGTGCGAACTTCAATTTCCAGAATTCCAGCATGCCGGCTGGGGAATTCTGGGAATTGAGGTTCACACCCCTTCAAGATGTCTGGGTTGAGAAGCACTGAGAGTCAGGATTCTGGCGATTGTCCTAACTAAATCATGAGCCTTGAGCCAAGCTTCAAAAGAATCCAAAAGATTTATTAGGAGCAACATGTCTGGCATTAACCCACAGGAAGCCAACTCTGACACATGTAATTTACGGTCACCTGTGACCCTGTTTCCCCACTCCCCCCTGGATGTGTCATCAATCAGATTCTCCAATGAAGCACATCCATGGGCTGGTGTCATCAATCACGTTCTCCAATGAAGGATTTTCGTGGCCGGTGCCTAGGCTACAATCTTTTTAAGATAAGCGTGGAATGCGCTTCTGGTTTTCATTGCCAATCTGCTCCTTCAGGTTCCCCTGCCCTCCTGCTTATGGCAACTTGGAAACAGGCATAGGAATGTTTTACAAGTTGACACGGAGCTAGAGAGCCAAGAATAAACTGTGAGCTGCTAGGAGACATTTGCTGAGAAATCAATCAATCATGCAGAATCATCCCCTTCCCACCCCTCCACCTACCCCACCGGTTCCCAAAGCCAACCAAGTTGGGGAACCCCTGTCCTAAGGACATTCCGACATACTGTTATGACTCTTGGTAGCCAATCACCTTCTATCCACCTCATCTACCTCCACTATCAACCTATTACTACCCAGATGCTTTTTCCTCTATGGCACAACAAAGCCAACCTATTCATCATAATGTCAATTCTAATATCCCATTCATAATCACCTTGTTTTTTCTTATTGTGCTGTTCCAAACAAATATTGGTTTTGTGTGTGGAAAAAATTATGCTCACCTTTCCAAGATGCTCAGCTGATTTATATCCAGGGATGAGGTGTGCACTTTCTTAGCTGCAGCAAGAAATTCATGTTGATGTTTGTCCATTGTTGTTGGTGAAGTTCTCCACCATGGTTGGTTGGTGTTTTTTTAAAAAAAAAAACATAATGTTAAAGCTAGATGTAATCAGTCCAAAGATGACTTGATAAGGCCAATTCTTGTGTTCTTGTGTATATTGGACAGACATGGGGAGGCATTGCAGTGGTTATGCTGGTGTTTCTGGTCTTATGCAGTTAGTGGTTATGCTGTGCTTCGGCAGTGTGCCTTGCTTCTAAGCTTGACAACCCTTGTGGAGGTGTGACAGTTTGGTGCCAGCAATTCCCAATGGTTCGGCTTAGATCAAGTGACTTCATGGATGCTTATAACAGAGTAACAGAATTGGAAGGGACCTTAGAGGTCTTCTAATCCAACCCTGCTGCTCAAGTAGGAGATCCTGTACCATTTCAGACAAATGGCTGTCCAAATCTCTTCTTAAAAATCTCAAGCATTGGATCACCCACGACATCTGGAGGCAAGTCGTTCCACTGATTAATTGTCCTGGCTCTCAGGAAATTTCTCCTTTGTTCTAGGTTGGTTCTCTTCTTGTCCTGCCTTGAGGACCTTTGGAAAATAGCTTGACTCCCTCTTCTTTGTGGCAGTTCCTTAGATATTGGAAGACTGCTATCATGTCACCCTTAATCCTTCATTAAACTGGACGTACCCAATTCCGGTAACCGTTCTTTATATGTTTCATCTTCCAGTCCCTTAGTCAACTTTGTTGCTCTTCTCTGCACTCTTTCCAGAGTCTCAACATCATTTTTTTTAAATATTGTGGCAACTAAAACTGGAAGCAATACTCCAAATGTGGTCTTACCAGGGCATTATAAAGCGGAATTAACACTTCACATGATCTTGATTCTATCCCTCTGTTAATGCAGCCTAGGATTGTATTGGCTTGTTTGGCACCTGCAGCATACTTTCTGGCTCATATTTAAGTGATTGTCCACTCTCTCTCTCTCTCAGTTACTACTATTCAGCCAGGTACCACCTATTTGGTACCTATGCACCAGTAGTGGGATTCAAATTCTTTTACTACCGGTTCTGTGGATGTGGCTTGGCAGGCGTGGCAGGGGAAGGATACTGTAAAATCTCCAGTTAGAGGTGGTATTTGCTGCTTCTCCGAACTACTCAAAATTTCCACTACCGGTTCTCCAGAACTGGTCAGAACCTGCTGAATACCACCTCTGCTATGCACCTTAGTGCATAGATCTCCTCAGATTAAAGTGCTTCCCATCCACTCAGTGTCAGCATTCCAACTAACCAACTCCAAACCAATAAACTCCAGGACAAACAATTCCTCAAAGTTCCATTTTATTAGAGTTGTCATACTGGCACATGTGGGAAAACCCAAATCTGAGAGTTCTGGGTTTTCCCTTCCCAAAAGAGAAATCAAAGATCCATCCCCTGCACTCATCAGTCCATCACATGGCCCAATCAAATCTTCATCCCAACTGGATACATCCTCCCAGTCACTCCCCTCCAGGTGCAGGGCAACATGTCCTTGACTCTCTGAGAAAGAATCTTGTGGTGTCTAAACTTCTATCTCACTGTGAAATCCCCCCTCCCAAATTCCCAGGCACTGAATGCGGCAGCCTCGAAGCTTCCAAGAAAAATAAAATGGCTTCCAAGGCTGATACTTGTTACTTGTAACTGTGTAATGGGACAACTTGCTACGGTTATCAGACTGTGGCCAACTCACCACAACCAATTTGCCATAGCCAACTTGCCACGGCCAACTTGCCACAACTAATTCATCATGGCCCACTTGGCAGGGGACAATTCAACAATTCAGTTTAATCATTTAAAATAATTAAAAAAATATTTTACTTTTTGTCATTCACACTTCTTTAGTTCTGTTCTTTGGCATCCCTTCTTTAATAATTCTGTTCCACCATTTCTTTGATATTCGTGTAACCCTTGTTCTGTGGTGAATTGTCCTGTGGCAAGTTGGTCGTGGCGAATTGTCCCAGGACAAATTGACTGTGGTGAGCTGGCTGTGGTGAGATGTCCTAGGCCCTTGAAACGGATCCCAGCATCACTATCCTGGAAGACATCACTCTTGCGGTCCACCCTTGCGGTCCACCCGGAGGTTGCAGCTGGTGCAGAATGTGGCCGCGTGGGTTGTGATGGGAGTACCCTGATACTCCCATGTTACACCCCTCCTGCGTGACCTGCACTGGTTGCTGGTTGCCTTCCGGGTGAGATTCAAGGTATTAGTGACAACATATAAAGTCCTACATGGCTTGGGTCCAGGTACTTGTGGGAGCGTCTCCTGCCGGCATCACACTCCGATCGCCCTATACGCTCCCACAGGCATCCTTGGGGTACCGTCGACCAGACATTGTCAGCTGGCAGTGCCCAGGGGTAGGGCCTTCTCTGTGGGAGCACCCACCCTGTGGAATCAACTCCCCTTGGACCTTCATTTGGCCCCTGATCTCTGCTCCTTCCGCTGTGACCTGAAGACTGGCTCTTTCAGCAGGCCGGCCTGGGCTGAACCAAGGGGTGGTGGGGAATCTCTTCTTTTAAAATAATTTTAATTGTTTTAATATTTAATATTGGGCTTGTATCGTTTAATTATTTTTTAGGTAATTTATTGTATTTTATATTGTGAGCCACCCTGAGTCCTTAGGGAGAAAGGGCGGCATACAAGTCTAATAAATTATTATTAATAATAATAATAATAATAAGGCAATAAACATCATGCTGAAGAGTGTAGGTGCAAGAAGACAACCTTGTTTAATATTAGTGATTGGAAATACCTTAGAGGATTCCCTGGTGATTAGCACCTGGCCCCCATGGACGATGAAATGGTTTTGCAGAGGTCTACTGACTCTTGGCAACATTTTATAGAAGTATTGGTTTTATAAATTCAATGCCACAGTTCTGGAAGCATTATTAATTTCTTTCTGCAGTTAAAAAAATGCACATCTCAACCAAAGATATAAATCAGCTGAACCTCTTGGAAGGGGACCATAATTCTTTGCAAAAAAAAAAAGTATTTGTTTGGAACAGCAGAATGAGAACAACAAGGTGATTATGAATGTGATATTACAGTCGACATAACGCATGGGATGACTGTATTGTAGAGGAATAAGGCACCTTCTGGATAGCAACAAGTTGATGCGGAAGATAGATGAGGTGGATGCTAGGGTAGATTGAAGGTGTTTGGCTATCGTAGCTTTAAGGGTATATGGGGATGCCTTTGGGAGACAGAGGAAGAGTCACATCCAAGACAACAGTCCGATAAAAGAAAAGTTGTGTCTGAAGGAAGAGGGCTGGAGAAAGCAGGATGTAAGTGGAATGTCAGATGGGTAGAAGTTGGGTAGAATGGGTAGAAGTTGGCTGAGAAAGTTGGCTGGATAGAAGTTGGCTGAGAAAGTTCAGCTTGTCCATGTTGGGTAGATGGGTAGAAGTTGGCTGAGAAAGTTCAGCTTGTCCGTGTTACTGCTAATTGTAGGGTGTATCATACTGTACTCATTCATGTTGTTGATGGCCATTGAATTAAATGGCTACATTCATATATTGCACTCAACAGATTGAGTTACAATCCTCAAAAGAGTACAATGTGCTGAGCCTGATTATGCATTGTGCACACAAAGGCCATGTGGTTAGTTTATTTGTCATTGTAATGTGCAAACTGAGGAAAATGGGTTGATTCCGTCATTGGGTTAAGCATGTTATCTTAACAAGCCAGTTGTAGTTGTCTGTTATCTAGCTACATAGTAGGTGACATTTCTATTCTTCCATATTTTTGATTAGAAGAGTTAGAGAAGTATTCAGTGGCTGCATAAAAATCATGCTTATTAACTAGAAATGCCAGAAAAGAAATGTATGGCAACAAACTAAATTTGCAGACTGTTTGAGCTTGGCTGAGACATCATTTTACATTCAAATAACACCCTATGCTTCAAGTAGGCTTTGTTGCATAGTACAATTCAATGGTGGCTTGGAATCGTTGTTTCAAGGAGGAGGAGGAGGAGGAGGAGGAGGAGAGGAGGAGGAGGAGGAGGAAGAAGAAGAAGAAGAAGAAGAAGAAGAAGAAGAAGAAGAAGAAGAAGAAGAAGAAGAAGAAGAAGAAGAAGACAACGACTTGCATTATTGGGTAGTAAAGTTACGTCCTTGTGACTCTCATTCTATCATTTGTCCCCCACGGATGGCCATTTAAAGTAGATCTTTTAGGCAGGGATTAGTAGACTTGGGCCTTCCTTTAGAACCCTGACCTCGGGGTATCTAAAAAGCCCATTTTGAGAGACTAGTGGAACACTTTGCAATATTATTTCCTCTGCGTACGTATGATGGCATAGCATGCATTTTCCCCCTTTCCAAAGGCATTTTTCTCTAGACATTTCATTTAGAGCTTACATATTATTTCTATTGGAATTAGAGTTTTCTGTAGGAGGGACAGGTGGATATTACATGCATTTGTCTTGCTCTGCCTTTCTCTGCCTCCGTGTCGTTTTGTGTGGTCCCTGCTGTTGGCTGCTCTTTAGCCTCTGGGGTTGTTTTTCGCTCAATATAAAGTCCCTTTTTTTCTCCAGACATAAAAGCAAAAGGTGAGCCTTGCTGAGAAGAAGCCACTCAAATGCTTCAAAAAAAATATAATTCTACAAGAGGAACATGCAGAGGTAAGGTTCATCCTACAGATCTTTTTTTATATAAAAAAAGGAAATGTGTAAGTTAAAATATTGTGAGTGTAAATCTGTATCAGGGTTGCTCTGGCTTTTATGTTTTTTGCAAAAAAATAATAAAACTCAGCTAAGCTTGATCCAAAGGTTCCTGTTACTTTTAATGTTTGAAAAATATTGAGAAGCCGTTGATATCTGGTGCAGCTCAGAGCTGGTATTCAGCAGGTTCTGACCAGTTCTGGAGAACCAGTAGCGGAAATTTTGAGTAGTTTGGAGAACCGGCAAATACAACCTCTGACTGGCCCCGCCCCCATCTATTCTCTGCCTCCCAAGTCCCAGCTGATCGGCTGGGTCTTCTTTGGTTGCCCTGCCCAGGAGAACAGAGCTGGAAAGCAGGTTAATGGGGTGGGGAGGGAATGGAGATTTTATAGTAGCCTTCCCCTGCCACGCACACCAAGCTACACCCACAGAACCAATAGTAAAAGTTTTTGAATCCCACCATTGGTGCAGCTGTAACCATAACAATAGGATGGATCAAATATATTGAAGCTTTTGTGTTCTTTTTGAAACAATGAACTTGTTTACAAAGTGGCATCTATCAGGAGACAGAATGACAACATGAATGGAAGGATGTGTGCTTGATCTACATGAAAAAATATTCATAACTTCGCAAGGGTTTGGAACTATTTCAAGGAGCACAGATCAAGTGCCTTCTCTAGCACAGGAGTGTCAAACTCAAGGCCCACGGGCCGGATTTGGCTAAGGAGTGCTTAGATTTGGCCTGCGGGCTGCCCTGGAAACAGTGAAGGACCAGCCTGCGGTGCCTCTGCCAGTGAAAATGGAGCTCAGTAGGGCTGCGTGCGGCCCTCAGAGGCTCCATTTTGGACCGCCATGGCTTCCTGCAGCCCTCTGACAGTGAAAACGGAGCTCAGTAGGGCTGTGTGCGGCCCTCAGAGGCTCCATTTTGGGCCACGATGGCCTCCTGCAGCCCTCTGCCAGTGAAAATGGAGCTATGGGTGAGGGGGGCACATTTTCCCCAGGCTCCATTTTCATTGGCAGAAGGCTGCAGGAGTCCGTCATGGCTGAAAACAGAGCCTTGTGAGAGGGTCGGATTGAAGTGAATCCCTACAGCTAGTAACACAGTTGTTAAAATGAACCTTACTTCTGCTCATGGAAAAAGGGGATTGCATGACAACAGAAACCTGAAAATATCACAAATATGAACCGGTTGTCAAGCGTCTGGATTTTTTTTTTTAATAAAAAAACTATTAAACAAATTTTACAATTAAAAAACATATTTCCATTCATTGCAGCATATTTGTAGTAGTGTTCACTCACTTTGACATATTCTTCAGTATATGGAATATTACTAAATATTATTACAATTATTTTACATTTGATTTATGTCATATTTTCATATATTTATGTAGTTATTTACATATTTATACATAAGTATACATAGTTAGGCCTATTCATACCAAATTATTTCGTCACACCATAACCTTTCATTTCTTATTTATTTATTTATTTATTTATTTTATTTTATTTTATTTTATTTTATTTATTTATTTATTTGATTTGTCAATCGCTTGCAAGGTAACAGGTATAAGTAGAAACATGAGTATGAATACAGGAAATAGGTACGAATAAATGGGGACAATAGGACAGGGACGGGAGGCACGATGGTGCTCTTATGCACGCCCCTTACAGACCTCATAGGAATGGGGTGAGGTCAATAGTGGTTAGTTTGCGGTTAAAGGAGTGGGGGTGTGAGGATGTAACAACAGAGTCAGGTTATGCATTCCAGGCATTGACCACTCTGTTGCTGAAGTCGTACTTTCTGCAATCGAGTTTGGAGCGGTTTACGTTGAGTTTGTATCTGTTGTGTGCTCTTGTATTGTTGCGGTTGAAGCTGAAGTAGTCATTGACTGGTAGGACATTGTAGCAGGTAATTTTGTGTGCTACGCTTGTAGAATTTATACCATAAATTCCAAATTTCGTAGTACTCTTGTCTCCTTCATTTCCATTGAAAGCCTATCCATTTCTGCACACTCTAAAACCATTTTTATTATCATAATATCGAAGGGAATGCTGTCACTTTTCCAATTCTGGGCAAAGGCTATTCATGCCTGAATTTTGATCATGTGACCGTGGGGATGCCACAATGGTTGTAAGTGTGAAAAACAGTCGTGAGTCACGTTTTTCAGTGCCGTTGTAACTGTAGGAAGAAAAATCCGGTCTGATTCCAAGCCGGGAGAAAGATGCTGCAAATAAAATGGAGGCTGATTGGAAAGAAGGTCTCTCTCTTTATTTGGATGCCAGAAACTTCAACGACAGCAGGAAAGTTTCTGGGGTGGCTGACCCCTTCACTGGGTGAATGGATGGATCTTTATAGGGTTTTGAGATGCTCCAGGGGGTTGTGCAATGAAGTGGGCCTTGTGCCTTTTACTATTCTAATGATGGTGGGTAAATCCTATTATATCCTAAAGGTCCTGCCCTGTCCTGTCCTTAGAACTGGGTGGGGAATGTAGATTTTAGGAGTCTTTGTTTTTCTACTATTATTCCCTTCTGGAGGAGCTGGCCTGAAAGCGTTTTGTTTATGAATAGGTTGGCCTGGATTTCTTAGTGGTCACAAAATATCCATCTCTCAAAACTTCAGGCTTCTGCTGGAGGCTATTTCCTGTAGCAGGAAGACTGGGGTTGCTTTCTGCCTTGAAGAGCATGTTTCTCCATTTCTCCTTTGAGGAAATATTCTATCTTGCCTCTTTTTGACAAACAAAGAGGGGGATGGGCTTCCTACATAACTTTGAACAGTCACTCAGTGTAAGTCAAGAACTACCTGTACATCTTTTAGGTCGTTATGTTAAAAGGAAATCTGGTGGCTGAAGCGACTGTGAGCAGAAACATGATAGGGATCAACAATAGGAATAGCACATTTTATGCCAGTCGAGGCTCTGGAGGATGAAAGAAAAGGACATGAATTTGGTGTTAAAAACAGGCTTTTATCTGTGGTTTGCAGGGCTACATAGTCCACATTCAGAAAAATGGGGATTTTCTCATCCGGCACATGGGAAGTCTTGCCAACAACGCATGTAGCTGCACACGCACACACACACACACACACACACAAGCACTTTCCTATTCGATGAAATGGATTATCATGTGAATTTTCTTCTAGGTTATAACATTTGGACTTGCTGCATTAATTTCCAGCCCTTTTTTCTTTCTTTTTTTCTGTTTTGCCTTGTCACCAGCCTAGCACCTTTTTGAAGACTATAAAGCACCGAACAGTTCCCTCCAGAGTAAATTAAAGCATTATCAAGGCAGAGAACAAATCTTGACAGAGAAAATTGCTTTCCTAGTTTGTTTATGCTTGGAAAGTTTTGCAGACGGCAAATAAAAGCCGGTAAAGCGCATCCAAATTGACTTCACTTGGAAAGGGTGTTCAGCGGCTTAGGAAAAAAAAAATTGAGGAATGGAAAAGGAATTAGGCTTCTGGGGGACAAAACCCTTCTGGTTTGGGCAGCCTTCATGAGCTTTTTTGGAAATTGCTTTGTGTGGGGAGAGCAGATGTAGTCCTTGACTTACAATCGTAATAGAACCTGGTAGTCATAACAGAATAACAGACCTGGAAGGGACCTTGGAGGTCTTCTAGTGCAGTGGTTCTTAACCTGGTGATATTGCCCCTCAAGGGGCGATTTTGTTTTTCAGGGGCGATGGAACGAAAAGGCGGCGATGGGGCGATGGGCGGATATATTGAGAGAGAGAGAGATATATATTGGTAGAGAGAGAGAGAGAGATCTATATTGGTAGATAGGTAGGTAAGTAGGTAGACAAAAGACAGACAGGTAGGTAGATAGGCAGGAAGGCAGGCAGGCAAACAGACAGACCTTTTGGATGGATGGATGGATGGATGGATGGATGGATGGACGGACGGATGGACAGACAGAAAGAATGCGAGAGCGGCAGCACTTTGGGAAAGCGATGGCGGTGGCTTTTCCCAACATGCTGCTGCATTCGAGGCACCGGTTCAGGTGAGGTACAACAGTCAATGGGGTGAGCCTGCAGGGCGGCGCCGAACCCCCTGCCACCTCTTAGCCCACCTGCTGGCCCCTTGGGAAGCTAAGAGGTGGGCGGTTACGTTGGGGGAGGGGCGATGACAACTTCCTCAATGGCTCAAGGGGGCGATTCTTTCAAAAAGGTTAAGAACCACTGTTCTAGTCCAACCCCTGCTCAAGCAGGAGGCCCTATATCATCTCAGACAAATGATTGTGCAATTTCTTCTTGAAACCCTTCAGTGTTGGAGCACCCACATCCACAACTTCTGGAGGCAAGTTGTTCCACTGATTCACTGTTAGGAAATTTCAGCTTAGTTCTAGGTTGCTCTTCACCTTGATTAGTTTCTATCCATTGCCTCTCATCCTGACTTCAGGTGTTCTGGAGAATAGGTTGACTTCCAAAGCTGGCTGAGGAATTCTGGGAGTTGAAGTCCACAAGTCTTAAAGTGGCCAAGGTTGGAGACCCCTGCTGTAAAGCACTATAAAGCATATAAGTCTAAGTGCTATTGCTATTTGTTGGGTTACTTCAAAATTGTAATCCTGCCATACTGCATATTAAGAGGCGTTCTTCACCTTAATACTCATCTTCTCTCCTTACCACCCACTCCCTAACAATTATGGCTTGTTTCCAGTTATTGAATAACTGAGAGTTTAATTGAGATTGTGCAATCTAAATCATGATAAATCGGAGCAGGTACTACAAGGTGCAAGAGCTTTGACATATGAACTTGGGTCTTGTAAACTGTCAGGTCTGTTTAAAAATCCACTTAGGATTTCAGGGGTGTTTTTTCTGGGAAAAAAAAAAGGACATCAATTCCAAAAATTGATGATTGCATCCAGCAAAGTAACAACACTGAGCGTTCCTCTCGCATTATTTTACGGTTGCTGTTCCAAATTGCTTTTGCTTTCTTTAAACTTAATTTAGTTTTATCATATTTGTATAGCTGCCGATCTCACAAGAAAATGGCTCTGGGCATAGTATACTTTGTTCAGTTAAAAATAAAACCAATACGATACTCTGGAATTTATGACCACAATGGAGGCCAGAATGTGTTGTGGTTCGCCGGCAGCAGGTTTGGACGGCTGAGGGCTCGGAGAGCGAAGACTCAGATGAGGGGCCTGCGTGTGATGCAGGGATGGGGCCAGGACCATCAGGGAGCGGAGTGCTGCCTTTGGAGATTGTGGAGGCTGGCAGCAGTGATGAAGAGGTCCCCGAGGAGCCTGTGCCCAGCGTGCGCGCACACAGGGCTGCTCGAAGGAAAGAGCAGCTGCAGCAGCACGGGCAGTTCAGGAGCCTTACTCCTCAGTGGTTAGAGTGCGGTACTGCAAGCTACTTCTGCAGCCAGCTGCTTACAATTTGGCAGTTCAAATCTCACCAGGCTCAAGGTTGACTCCGCCTTCCATCTTTCCAAGGTCGGTAAAATGAAGTCCCAGATTGTTGGGAGCAATCTGCTGACTCTGTAAACTGCTTAGAGAGGGCTGTAAAGCACTGTGAAGCGGTATATAAGTCTATTGCTATCATGTGATCAAAATTCACAAGCTTGACAACTGACTCATATTTATGATGGTCCCAGGGTCATGTGATCACCTTTTGCAAACTTCTGACAAGCAAAGTCAGTGGGAAAGCCAGATTCATACAACAACCTTGTTACTAACTTAACAATGGCAGTGATTCACTTAACAACTGTGGGAAGAAAGGCTGCAAAATGGCTGTAACACAAAAGCAAAATGACCAAAAAAGGTTGTAAAATCAGGCATGGCTCACTTAATACCTGCTTTCCTTAGGAACAGAAATTCTGTTCTGACCCAAACCTGGTTTCAAGGCAGCAAACACAAGACAAAGGTAACAGCACAACCTTGTAATGTTTCTTTACGAATCCCGTTCCTTCACAGGTAAAAGATTGTTTCAAACCAATGAGCTCTGATAAGAAAGAGCCTTGCCAAGGTTTTGCAAGGCTGCCAAGAACACCAAATAAAGTTACTAAGCAATAATTCAAACACAAAAGTCTCCAAACACCAACTCAGATATTCCTAATGTCCACCAGACTCGAGTGTAAAACGTCTTTGCCTTCTGCAAAGAACTGAGGTTTCTCAGCTGGCTTTTATCTCAGGGAGGGGCCATTGCCTTGCTGTAAATTGAGGACTACCTGTAGAAGGAGAGAGAGCACGGGACAGTCCACTGGTGGCTGAACTCAGCCAGGTGGGAAGACATAGGGATCAAAACATCTCCAAGTATTCAAAGAGGCTCTGCCTCTAATTCACTGTAATTAATCTGATTAATAATGGGACTGTGCATTCTGACTATGGTTTCCAAGATTCTAAGGTACTGTCCTTTCTTTGTGAGATTCTTGTGAGCTTCCACTGAGAGTTAAATAGCATACAAGTTTAATAAATTATTATTATTTTGGTTTGTCGCATGGTCAGCCAGATGTTCAGACTGGATTTAGCATTGTTGCTAAACCCCATGGATGCACAGAAGGCAGAGGAGAGGAGAGTAGTGGAAACCTATGGGCTGGTCCTTGGGATGGAAGAGCCACCGCTGCTAGTGATGCCCCACCCTAGCTCTGGGGATAAAAGGCAGGGGGCGGAGATTAATAGGTGTGGCAGACGGCTATTCATCTCCCTGCCGGACAGACTTGTTAGCCTGCTATGAGAAAGAGAGAGAGACTTTTTGCCGGGGCTGTGATCACTCCTAATAAAGGGAACATTTATTTACCTACAGAGGGTTTGTTGTGTTTGGGAGCCAGCTCAGAACAGACATAGAATAGGCAGATGTGGATATTTTAAGGTGTTATAGGCATCATCGCAGGATGTAAGCTGTTCCAAATAAAGCTGCCTTTTGCAATTGACTGACGGTGATTTTGTCAATGCCAATGGTACTCAAGCTGCTTTGGGATTATACCCAAGGTACTTATTACTATTTGTACTACCTTTGCTCTTTTTTTTTTGCTACAGTCATTCTATTTCTACTTGTAGGTCTTTGTATTTTATGATTTTCCCCAGTTGTTTCTCTTCTGTTTTGCTAACTTCAGATATTGGAGTAGGATTCACACCTTCATAGGGCCTTGGTGGTGCAGGCTGTTAAATGCCTAGCACTTCAGTTCCAGCTGCCTGTAATTACTGCAGGCTCGAATCCCACCAGGCTCAAGGTTGGCTCAGTCTTCCATCCTCTCGGGGTAGGTAAATTGAGGACCCAAGATTGTTGGGGGCAATAAGCTGACTTGGTAAAAATGCCGCTTAGTAATAAGCAGGCATATACAATGGAATGAAGGCTATTGCTGAGCGCATTGGGTTGTATCCCAAAAATTGTAAGCCGCCCTGAGTCTCCGGAGAAGGGCGGCATATAAATGTAATTTTAAAAAAAGATTCTTAAAGTGAATATAAAGATAAAACCGGAGACTTTTCTTTTGGGTTTTATGTAAAAAGATTTGGAGAAATAATCGGGACTTTGATGTTATATATGTTGACAGCAAAAAGATTTCTTTATGCTGAAAAATGGAAGGACACTTTGATTCCCACAATGAACGAATAGTTGCAAAAGTTGATGGGATTAAGTAGGGATGGCGAAATTGATGGGAAGAAAAAGAACACAATTACTTTTTTTTTTTCCTATTTGGAAACCGCTTCTGGACTTTGTGCTTGAGGCTGGAAAAAAAAGGAAACTGTGATTTTGGGTTTTGCCAATTAGATAGGCCTGTTGTTATAGAAATGGCTAGTTTGTAATTATTATATAGAAGTCAAAAGTTGAAGTCTGATGCTATTATCTTATTCTACTGCACCAAAAGGAATTGGAAATCAACACTTTTTCCATTTTTTTTTCCCCTATACTTTTTTTCTTCCCCTTTTTTCACCCGCCGCACGGGTGGTGATGGGAGTTACCTGGTTCTCCCATGCTACCCCCCTCCTGCGCGGTCTGCATTGGTTGCCGGTTGCGCTCCAGGTGAGATTCAAGGTTTTAGTTTTGACATTCAAAGTCCTACATGGCATGGGTCCTCAATATTTGAGGGAGCGTCTTCTTCCGATAGCTAGTGCCAGCCGCCCTGTCTGAGCTCATAGGCAAGGACTCCTCGGGGTCCCATCGGCAGGTCAATGCCGGCTGGTGACTCCCCGACGACGAGCCTTTTCTGTCGTGGCCCCTGACCTCTGGAATCAACTGCCTTTGGAGCTCCGTCTGGCCCCTGATCTCCGCACCTTCCGCCATGAATTAAAGACCTGGTTATTTGACCAACCCGAGCTGTGACCCCTCCCTGGGGGGAGGGACGGTTTTTTAATGTTTATTATTGTTATGTTTTAATTATTTGGGCTTGTCTTTGGTTTAATGGTTTTTTAAATATTTATTGTTCTGTGTTTTTAGTTGTGAGCCGCCCCGAGTCTTTGGAGATGGGGCGGCATACAAGTTCAAATAAATAAATAAATAAATAAATAAATAAATAAATAAATAAATAAATATTTTCCCATTGTTTCCTTTTGCATTTTGGGATTTCATATTAATAAAATTTTGAATAGCGACAAAAACAATATTTTGCTGACTTCAGGAACTGCCACATCCACTATTGAGATATTTTTTGTCTTTCTTATCGACAGTGGTTAAACCTGGGATGTTGTGTGGCAGATGCTTAGTTTGGTTGCTGATAGTTGCATCCCAGAAAATCAGTCAGTCAATCAATCAATCAATCAATCAATCAGTACAGAGCTGAAAGGGATCTTGGAGGTCTTGTAGTCTAACCCTCTGCTCAAGCAGGAAATACTATTCCATTTCAGACAAGTGACTATCTAGTCTTTTCTTAAAAACCTTCAGTGATAAAGCCCCTACAACTTCTGGTGTCAAGCTGTCCCACTGGTTAGTTGTTCTCACAGTTAGGAAGTTTCTCCTCAATTCCCGGTTGCTTCTCTCCTTGATCGATTTCCGACCATTTTTCTCGCTTGCCTTCTGGTGCTTTGGAAAATAAATTGACCCCCTCCTCTTTCTGGCAGCCCCTCAAATACCAGGAAACTGCTATCATGTCCCCCTTAGTACTTCTTTTCTCTAGACTGGCCATAGCCAGTTGCTTCAACAGTTCTTCATATGTTTTAGTCTCCAGGCCTTTCATCATCTTGGTTGCTCTTCTCAGGAGTTTTTCCAAAGTTTCGACATCTTTTTTGTAATGTGGCCACCAAAACTGAACGCAGTATTCCAGGTGTGGTCTTATAAAGGCTTTATAAAGCGGTACTAATACTTCACATGATTTTGAGTCTGTGCCGCTGTTTATACAACCAAGGATTGATAAATGATAGTGGCCAACCATGCCCATACTCTTGCCAGAAAGACAGGAGCCTGCATGTTTATTCCCCTTTTTATTTTCCTTGAACTTCTCCATGTTTTAGAAGAAAAGGTTCAACAAAGCATAAAATGATTCCCTTTATCAGCTTTTGAATTGATGGCAGCTGCAGCTGTGGGGTGGAGCTTCTGTCACACGAGGGGCCCTGCCATCTTGAGTATGTGTGTGTGTAATTATGATGATTAAACAAGCATTTAATGAGTAAAAACCATGCAAATTTTGAAAGAAAGTCAGAGAAGGGAAGTTTTAAGTAAGTGAAAAGTGTTAAGAAGGAAATAGAGAAGAGTTGGACTTGAATCTGTGTCTCCTTAGTCCTCAGCTAAACTAAACCACATTGTTTTTTCAACCAATCTTAATTTTGACTTAGCTGGCTTTCTGAGTTAGATTGTTATATGGATCCAGGCCTGTTTGTTTCATTTCTGCTGTATTGTACTGTGTGAAACCAGAACAGAAAGAATCAGAGGTGGTATTCAGCAGGTTCTGACCCGTTCTGGAGAACCAGTAGCGGAAATTTTGAGTAGTTCGGAAAACCGGCAAATACCACCTCTGACTGGCTCCACCCCCATCTAGTCTCTGCCTCCCGAGTCCCAGCTGATCGGCTGGGTCTTCTTTTGTTGCCCTGAACAGGAGAATGGAGCTGGAAAGCAGGTTAGTGGGGTGGGGAGGGAATGGGATTTTGCAGTAACTTTCCCCTGCCATGACCACCAAGCCATGCCCATAGAACTGGTAGTAAAAAAATTTTGAATCCCACCATTGGAAAGAAGAGAACAAAACAGTTGACTTAGAAGGGACCTTCAAGGTCTTTTAGTCCAACCCCCTGCTTAATCAGGAAAGCCTGTACCATTTCTGGCAAATGGTTGTGTAGTCTCTTCTTAAAATCCTCCAGTGATGGAGCACCCACATCTTCTGAAGGCAAGCTGTTTATTGGTTTCACCATCAGTAAATTTCTCCTTAGTTCAAGGTTGCTTCTCTCCTTGATTAGTTTCCATTCGTTGCTTCTTGTCCTGCCTTGTGGTGCTTTGGAGAATAGCTTGATCCCCTCTTCTTTGTGGCAGTTCCTTAGATATTGGAACCCTGCTATCATCTCACCCCCAGTTCTTCTTTTCACTAAACTAGACATACCTAATTCCTGCCATCCTTCACTGAATGTTTTAGCCTCCGGGGGCCTAATCATGTTTGTTGCAAACCACAGATAGATTCGGTAAATAGCTTAGACAAGTGTGAAGGTAGCTTTTATGTGCGGTTAGAACAGCTGTGCAAAATTTAATCGTTTCTACCAGAGGTGGTTTTCAACCAGTTCTGACAGGTTTTGGAGAACCGGTAGTGGAAATTTTGAGTAGTTCGAAGAACCGGCAAATACCACCTCTGACTGGCCCCGCCCCCATCTATTCTCCGCCACAGCTGATCGGCTGGGTCTTCTTTTGTTGCCCTGAACAGGAGAATGGAGCTGGAAAGCAGGTTAGTGGGGTGGGGAGGGAATGGAGATTGTGCAGTATCCTTCCCCTGGAGTGGGGTTGAAATGGGGATTTTACAGTATCCTTCCCCTGCCACACGCACCAGGCCACGCCACGTCCACCATGCCATGCCCACAGAACCTGTTAATTATTAAAAGGAACCCAATGCGCCTGGCGTAGGACCAATCGGTAGTTTGGAGTCAGGCGTGGGAAAAATGAACTCGCGTCAGTGGCTGAAGCTGCGGACAGCTCCTTGATAAAGTGGCTGCCACGGCTAGCCAAGAGAGGGCGTACAGAGCTAAATAAAAGGTACTGACTGCCAAGCGTGTCCTGTGTTCTTCTACCCACGATCTAACAGAACCGGTAGTAAAAAAAAATTGAATACCACCACTGATTTCTATTATCTTCGTCTTTCATTTGGTCGCTTCTGGTTAAGTTGTGGAAGCTAGGAAAATAATATTGGATATGGATCCCAGTGGCTTCAGTTCCTGTAATGGGCCACCTGCGTAGCTGATGTGCCACTGCCGAATCATCAATCAATCAGTCAACCCAATCGGTGCAGATCCTTTTTTTTTTTGCAAAAAATAAAAATGGTTCCACGCATCAATTGCAAACTCTTTGCAGCCCTTATGCTGAGAGTTAATAGCCTGGCCCTGTAACCAGAGCAGATTAAGTCAAACAGCCCCTGGGAGATATGTAAAAAAGTTTTGGCCCCCAGCCTTCAGTTACCAGCTGCTTTGTGCCTTTTAACGGGGATGAAATTGAATGAAAAATAATATTTTTAATTCCACATTGCTTTTTGATTCATGGCTGATCCGGGCCACTTGTGGAATCATTAGTTTCCCCCATTAGCCCCATCATGATTAATGAAGACAAATGCCAGCATGTACAGGAAGTCTAAATATCTGTATTTAAGGGTTTAAATAAAACAAAAGAAAAGAAAAACCCAACTTGGTGGTGTTGGTGTCCCTGAGGATTTTATTCCCCTAGTCATGTCTGACTCTACGGTACGATGCTCATCTCCACTTCAAGAACTGTTGAGTCAGCACTGTCTGAAGATGTTTCTGAGGTTATGTGGTCAGCATGACAAGTGCAGTTACCTTTCCCACCAAAGTGGTACCTATTTATCTACTCACATTTACATGCTTTAGAACAAGTTGGCAGGAGCTGAGGCGAGGACGGGAACTTGCACTGTAGCACGGCACCTGGGTCTTGAACCTGGGTTGTCAGCTTTCCAGCCAGCAAGTCCAGCATCTTAACCACTGAGCCACTGTGCCACTGCAACTTGATGTGCCAAAAATACACTAGAAACCTGCTAGCTTATAACCTGATGATCACGAATGGTATTAAGAACGGTTAAGGTTAGGGTTGCAAGAATTGGGCATGGCTAGTCTAGTGAAGAGAAGGACCAGGGGAGACATGGTAGCAGTCTTCCAATATTTGAGGGGCTGCCCCAGAGAGGAGCTGGGTGGTGAACCTATTTTCCAAGGCACCTGAAGGCCAGACAAGGAATAATGGACGGAAACTGAACAAGGAGAGATTTAACCTGGAAATAAGGTCGCGTTCAAGGTATTAGTTACAACTTATAAAGCCCTTAATGGCTTGGGTCCAGGGTACTTGCGGGAACGCCTCCTGCCAGCATCACTTTCCGATCACCCTGTTCGCTCTCATAGGAGGGGGGGCCTCCTTGGGGTGCCGTCTGTCAGGCATTGTCGGCTGGCGGTCCCCAGGGCTAGGGCCTTCTCTGTGGGAGCACCTGCCCTTTGGAATCAGCTCCCCGTGGATCTCCATTTGGCCCCTGACCTCCGCTCCTTCCGCTGGGACCTGAAGACTTGGTTGTTTCAACGGGCCAGCCTGGAATGACCCGGGGGAGTTTGGGTTTTATTTTAACTCCATTCGGCTTGTTTAGTTGTTTAATTCTATTTTATTGTAAATTTTTCTCTGTTTTCATGTTCGCCGCCCTGAGTCCTTAGGGAGTAGGGCGGCATACAAGTCGAATAATAATAATAATAATAATAATAATAATAATAATAAAATTTCTGACACTAAGAACAATCAACCCATGGAACAGAACTGCCTTCGGAAGTTGTGGGAGCTTCATTCCTGGAAGCTTTCAAGAAGAGACTGGACTGCCATCTGTCAGAAATGGTGTAGGGTCTCCTGCTTGGGGAGGGTTGGGCTAGATGACCTACAAGACCCCTTCCAACTTTGTTAATCTGTTATGTATCTGTTACAACCACGTTTCAGACCAGCTGTAGCTCCAGAGCGATAGCTCTAACCAAACTTTTGGTTGGGGTTGTTGTTTTTTGGCTGAGGAATCTAGTTTAGAGGGAAGGGAATTATAAATAGCCACAGATGTTTGCATGCACACTTGCTTTTTCGAGCACTGTTCGACACGTCCACCGAAGCTCCAAAACAAGGCAGCAAAGTGGAACAGGATGTCAGCTGTCATGGAGGCAACGGCTCCGCGGCGTGGAAGGATCCCTGGAGAGATGGTGCGCGCATGTCAGAGGCAGTTTGGGGAGGAGGTGGGGTGGGCCAAGAGGGGGTGGGGAAAGAGAATTAGACCCCCAACTAACGAAAGGGATCAGTGTTTAGCAGCCTGGTTAGCTTGGAGCTGTGTCTTCTAAACATTTCCATGGAAACCCGAGAAGTTTTGGTTCACTGTAAGTGTCAAAATTTTGTTTTCTGATTCCACTCAGCAAACACAGAATTGGGCAAGGCTAAGATCTGAAACCACTGTGTATGTCATAGGTAAAGGAATATGGAGAGGGGGGGAGAGAGAGAGAGAGAAGAAAGAAAAGAGAAGAGAAGGGAAGAAAGAGGAGGAGAGAAGAGAAGAGAAGCTAAGTGTGTGTTTGTGTGACTGTCTCAGTTTTTTGGATAACAAGAACCTTTGGGTAACAAGAACCTTTGGATAAGAAGAACCTCAATTTTTGGATAACAAGAACCTTCCACCCAAAGAGTTGTGGTGCCAAGAATCCAGCTGTGTAAAGCTTCACCAGAAAAGAACATTGCAGCTGGGCCGTTGTTATTATAATTACTTTCCGTCCTCATACACAGGATACAACCGTTGAGAATTTGCTGCAGAGTACAGGTAGTCCTCGACTTGCGCCCAAAATTTCTGCTGCTAAGTGAGACATTGGATAGGTGAATTTTGCCTTATTGCGCGGCCTTTCTTGCCGCGCCTGTTAAAGGAAGCCCTGCAGTTGTTAAGTTAGTAACACGATTGTTAAGTAAATCTGACGTCGCTCGTCAGAAGGTCACAAAAGTTGATCACTGGAGCCTGGGACACTGCAACCGTCATAAATATGGGTCAGTTGCCAAGCACCTGACTTTTTGTCACGTGACCACGGGAATGCTGAAACGGTCATAAGTGTGAAAAGCGGTCATAAGTACTTTATTTAGTGCTGTTGTAACTTCGAATGGTCACTAAACATACTCTAAAACGTATGAAGAATGGTTGCTGGAATTGCATGTGTCTAGTTTGATGAAAAGAAGGACCAGGGGAGACATCATAGCAATCTTCCAATATCTCAGGGGCTGCCCCAAAGAAGAGGGAGTCAAGCTATTCTCCAAAGCACCTGAGGGCAGGACAAGAAGCAATGGGTGGAAACTAATCAAGGAGAGAAGCAACTTAGAATAAGAAATTTCCTGACACTTAGAACAATTAACCATGGAACAACTTGCCTCCAGAAGTTGTGGGTGCTGCAACACTGGAAGTTTTTAAAAGGTTATTGGATAACCATTTATCTGAAGTGGTGTAGGGTTTCCCTCTATTCTATTCTTGTAACTCAAGGAGTACCTGTAGTTGCTGTTCACCCCGGATGCTTAAATGAAACATAAAGGATGCATGGATTTCATTTGGCTTACGGGAGAAAAAAAAATCACCCAGAAGCAGCTCAGTGAAATATGGATGCATTAATATACATTTGTGGAAGATGGAAATCAAGTCTTTTTTCAAACCTGGCTACTTGAAAAGGGGTGGACTTCAGTTCCCGGCATGCTGGCTGGGAAATTCTGGGAATGGAGGTTCATATATCTTCAAGTTGTCAAGTCTGAAAAACATTGATGCTGTGTGGGGTTGAAAAACAACTTGATGGCATATCATCAATCAATCAGTCAGTCCATCAATCATACCAACACAACTGTTGCAGCTGCCAAAAAAAGCCAGTGCAACCTTAGGCTGCATGAATTGACTCAAGATCACGTGAAGTGTTAATACCGCTTTATAATGCCACACTTGGAATAATACTGCATCCAATTCTGCTCCCTACAATATAAAAAAAAGATGTTGAGATTCTAGAAAGAGTGCAGAGAAGAGCAACCAAGATGATTAGGGGACTGGAGGATAAAACATATGAAGTACAGTTGCAGGAACTGGGCATGGCTAGTTTAATACAGTTCTGCAGAGGAATTATTGAGTCTATCATCTGCACCTCTATAACTGTCTGGTTTGGTTCTGCAACCCAACAGACACAGACTTCAGAGGATAATTAGGACTGCAGAAAAAAACAATTACTACCAACCTGCCTTCCATTAAGGACCTGTCCCCTGCATGAGTCAAAAAGAGGGCTGTGAAAATATTTACAGACCCCTCACATCCTGGACATAAACTATTTCAACTTCTACCCTCAAAACGATGCTATAGAGCACTGCATACCAGAACAACCAGACACAAGGACAGGTTTTTCCCGAACGCCATCACTCTGCTAAACAAATAATTCCCTCAACACTGTCCAACTATTTACAAAGTCTGCACTACAATTACTATTAATCTTCTCCTCACTCCTTACCACCCATCCCCTCCCACTTGTGACTGTATGACTGTAACTTTGTCGCTTGTATCCTTAGGATTTATATTGACTGTTTCCTAGTATGATTTGATTGTTTATTGTATCCCATGACTATCATTAAGTGTTGTACCTGATGATTCTTGATGAAGGTATCTTTCCTTTTTTATGTACACTGAGAGCATTTGCACCAAGACAAATTCCTTGTGTGTCCAATCACACTTGGCCAATAAAGAATCCTATTCTATTCTAATGAAAAAAAGGACTAGGGGTGACATGATAACAGTCTTCCAACATTTGAGAGGCTGCCACAAAGAAGAGGGGGTCAATCTATTCTCCAAAGCAGGACAAGAAGCAATGGGTGGAAACTAATCAAGGAGAGAAGCAACCTAGAATGAAAGCTGACTTTGTAAAAATGCCACTTAGTAATAAGCAGGCATATACAATGGAAGGAAGGCTATTGCTGAGCGCATTGGGTTATGCTCCAAAATTGTAGCGCCCTGAGTCTTCGGAGAAGGGCGGCATATAAATGTAATTTTAAAAAAAATTAATGAGTGGAACAAATTGCCACCAGAGGCTGTGGATGCTCCAACACTGGAAGTTTTAAAGAAGAGATTGCATGACCATTTGTCTGAAGTGGTGTAGGGTTTCCTGCCTAAGCAGGGGGTTGGACTAGAAGACCTCCAAGGCCCCTTCCAATTCTGTTATTCTGTTAAGGGAACTAGGTATGTCTAGCCACACAAAGAGAAGGTTTATGGATGACATGGTAGCTGTCTTCCGATATTTGTCCAGAATGGTATATAGGGTCTCTTGCTTTAGCAGCGGGTTGGACTAGAAGACCTCCAAGGTCTCTTCTGTTATTCTGTATGCAGCAGGTTTCTAATGAAGTTGCCCTTAAAGCCTTGATGGCAGACCTTAAAGCCTTGATGGCACAAGTGACACGCAGAGCCATTTGTGCTGGTGCGCGAGGTGCAGGCAAACTTACCTCACTGTGGATGTGCGCGCTTGACAGCTGATTTTTCCCCCCCAGTTGGTTTAAGGCCTTTTTTGGCCTCCCAGAGGCTTGGAAAAAGCCTCTGCAAGGCTTTTCAGGATGAATTATAGGCCCATTTCGTCACTTCCTGTAATACAGGAAGTGACAAAACAGGCCTATAATTTGGCCTGAAAAGCCTTGCAGAGGCTTTATCCAAGTTTCTGGGAGGCCGAAAAAGGCCTCAAACCAGCCAAAAAGTCAGCTGTGAGGCACAGTGCAGGTAAGGGGGTGGCGGGGAGGGAGGATTGCACATGCATGCGCAGGGAGTGTGGGGTGGGGGGCACACATTGCATTCTGGGTGCTGGCACATGAGTGCATGCGTGCTGGTGCGCATGCAATTTTTGGCACAGGAGCCCAGAAAGGTTAGCCACCACTGCCTTAAAGCTTCTGTTTGTATTAAGAAGAATTTTCAATACCACTTCAGACCAGATATTGCCTTTCTTCCTGTGCAAGAACATGTATTCTATTGTGTCAGAATATTCATGAACTGGCAGAGACATGGTAACAAAGTCAGTCAATGAATAGGCATGGCAACAGATCAGCCAATGAGAGCTGAATTGGAAACTGAAACTGGAAGGAGCTTGGGCATGGCTTTGTATTAAGCTCTGAGCTCTGAAGCTGCAAACTAGTCTGCAACTCTGAATCAAAACTGAAACTGTACTCTGCTGTTCTCTCCTCTGCTTTGTTTTGCTTGCAACTACTATCACGCTGGAAAATCTGCCATTGGTATTGTATATTTATGTCTTGTGTTATTATATAAAGAAGTTAATGAATCCTGCTGAATCAGTTATCTGTGTGTGCTTTCTGGATTTGATTATTGCAACAAACTCTGATATATTGGCTGTTGTCAGAATCCCATGGGGCCATGTAGGGGTCATGTAGGGGTCATAGCTGGCTCTATAGGCAAAGTACAAATCCTAGGTGTTTGTCTGGGCTAAGTTTGGTTGAAGTTTCTGAGGGTGATGCAGTGAAGGGGCTTGTGTTGTGAAAGGGTGTTGGGCAATTTCTATTGTGGCTTAATGGCTTTTTCCTGAAGGATAATCCCATCGTCCTGCAGCTGAAGGTCTTTTGTTTTGTAGATAGGTTGGCGTAGTCTTTCTTAATCGACACAACTCTTCTTTTCTCTTTCTCCTTCTCCTTCTCCTTCTCCTTCTCTTCCTCTTCCTCTTCCTCCTCCTCCTCCTCCTCCTCCTCCTCCTCCTCCTCCTCCTCCTCCTCCTCCTGTATCTGTCATTGGATGTTGGCAATCATGTTTGGCGATCCTATTTTTATCAACAGCCACACGAAAAAATGCTGCTGAGTTTTGTCCTAACCGGTCCCTTAGATTTTGAAGCCATAGTGTTCTTCTTCTGCCCAGACCTCATTTGCCTTCAATCTTTCCCTGGAGGGTTAAGTGAAGTATGGCATATTTTTCCGGGTGTTGCATCGGTTAAGACTGAGTCTGCTTCCTGCCTCTAAAAACACACCCCCCATGTTTCTCCATTTCTTCTTTAGGGAAATGTAATATTCTGCCTTTTTTAAAAAAATATTTCCTGAAACATTTCATTCTTCTAGGAGAGGAGTGGGTGCTAACTTTCTACAATGTGAAAAAATCAGGAGTGTTTTGTGGCCCAGCCCTGTTGGAGAAAGGAAAAGAAAATGGGGAGGGGGAGAGTCAGAAGTTGTCTGTGCTTGCCCCTCCCACCCATGAAAGACAGATCCATTCATTCTGGTAGCCTGAGGAGATTGATATCATTTGGAGCAATGCTAAAGCTTTTAACTGTCTCTCTTTACTGCTGGTTTATTTTAGAGACATATTTCATTATGTCACAAGCCGTCTTGCTTACTCTGTTGAAAGCCACAGGAGAAAAAAAAATTGGATATCCACAGAGCCAAAATCCATATTATGTCAGGTGTCTGGGAGCCTCTTTTAGCACCTTTCTTTAAAATATCGCCCAGGTTTGCAGGAACCAAATATTTGGTTTTTTTGGCCTTTTGGGCAGTATTTCTTTAAAGAGTGGTCCTATCAGGCGCCGACAAAAATCAGAATTATTTGCCAGTCTAGGTTGAAAAATGATATACTATTAAAATCTTATCACACAACCATGAGAAGCAGCAATGGGTCGATTTGAACTTTTAATAAAATAAACATCAATAACTTTGAGTTTGGTCTTTGGTCTAGTGTTGCTAAGGTTAAGGTTAGCAACTTTATGAGGTGTGGACTTCAGCTCCCAGAATTCTTCACTCTCTATCGCTGGCTGGGGAATTCTGGGAATTGAAGTCCACATCTCTTAAAAGTTGCCAAGGTTGAGAAACATGGGTAAGGCACCAGTTTAGGAAGCAGGAGACCATAAATTCAAGTCCTGTCCCAGCCATGAAAGACAATTGGGTGAACTGGGGCTGATCACTCTCTCTCTCTCTCATCCCAATCCACCTCACAAGGTTGTTGTGAGCAAAATAGGACAAGGAAAGTGAGTTGGATATATTCCCTACCTTGAGTTTTTTTGTAAAAATAATAAAGGCATGATACAAACAAACAAACAACCAATGATACAAGCAAGCAAACAAGCCCTTTTGATGGAATCCTCCATCATTTTTAAAAACGGAAAGGGAATAATAGGGGATAAAGAACTGGGAATCTATAGTTGGATGAAATGATATTGATATTGAATTAATGAATTGAAATATAAAATGGAAATTTATTTAAAATAAGTGAAATGGATAATGATATGAGATGATATTATATAAGATTGGTGGAAATGAAAGTATGATTATGTAAAAGTGTTATAATCTGGAACCACACTGCTCACGTAAAGAGATGTGTAAAAATTAAAAAATTAAAAACTTTTTGGAAAAAAAAATGGAAAGGGGACCTGAAAAAAACAAATTTGAGAAACATTGTTATATGATACAGGTGTCCTCAACTTACGACTGGTCACTTAATGACCATTCAAAGTTACGGCATTCTTGTCAAGGCTTGAAAAAAACCTTTAGGCCGGGAGTAAAAATCTTCAAACATTCCTGTTAATTAGAGGTGATAGATCGTGTCTTTCTTTGCTGTCAATGCTGATAAAAATAGACCCGGAAAATAATCTAAGAAACACTTTTATTTATAAAATAAGAAAACCTAATGAAGCTCCATGTTGGCAGCTTACTTAACACCAAGGCATATAGAAAAAGAACAAAGGAAGAGTAACAACGGAAGTTACAGGAAGTGAAGTATAAACTTTTTACACATGCGCAGTAAATCAAAACATCACAAGACTTTCTTATCTCATTACTATGGAGACAAGATAACACAGTGCTGGCTAGCAGACACCTGCTTGCTATAATATGAGCTTAGAAGCTGAAACAGACAAACCAAAAAAATGCAGCGACAATTCTTTCCCAGGGCTACTTAGGTACTGGTTCTGAAGTTCCAATGTTGTTGTGGGGAAAATAGGAGAATGGTGTCTTGGATATTTTTTTGCCACCTTAATTTATTGATAAAAATAATAAAGATGGGATATAAATAAATTTAAATAAATAAAGTGACAAAGTGACTAAATTAGTGGATCAGCAAAATGCTGCGGACATAGTATACTTAGATTTCAGTAAAGCATTTGACAAAGTAGACCACAACCTACTTCTTGGGAAGTTAGAAAAAAGTGGGATAGGTAGCACCACCACTAGATGGACTCGCAACTGTCTGACAAAGTGTACTCAACGAGTAGTCCTCATTGGAACTACATCCACATGGAGCGAAATACTGGAGTACCCCAAGGTTCTGTTTTGGGCCCAGTACTCTTTTTTTTAATATAGTTTATTTATACATTTTTAATTAACATACGTAAGTGCTTTGTGAACAGTGTATTGTCCAGGTCAATTGCTTGCATAATAATATTTTCCCAGCTCCTAATTTCTACTTTTATTATCCAACCATTTATAAAACAAATCCCATATTTGAAAATATTTTTTATCTTCCTTCTCTTTTACCTTTAACGTCAGCCTATCCATTTCTGCGCAATCTAATATTTTTTAAAATTACATCTTCTTCTCTCTGAGTTTCCTCATTTTTCCAATACTGTGCAAATACAATTCTTGCTGCTCTCAAGAGGGCCCAGTACTCTTCAATATCTTCATAAACAATCTAGCTGAGGGAATAGAAGGGGAACTCAACTGTACAGGTACAGAATAGGTCAAACTTGGCTTTGATGCTAGTAACTGTGAAATGGAGTCCAAATGGACAATCGCTTAAATATGAGTCAGCACTGTGCAGCAACAGCCAAAAAAGCCAATGCAGTCCTGGGCTCCATTAAGAGAGGGATAGAATCAAGATCACGTGAAGTGTTAATTCCACTTTATAATGCAGGCTGATTGCCAATGCGACGACATGACTCTGTGTGTGTGTGTGTGTGTGTGTGTGTGTGTGCATGCGTGCATGCAGCTGTCGGAACTTTGAAATCTGATCATAAACATATTTGGAGGAATCTGTCGTAACTTTGAATTTTCACTAAGCAACTGGTCATTAAGCGAGTGAGTGTGTGTGTGTGTGTGTGTGTGTATTAAAATTAGCTGGAAAGTTCCTTAATCTAGATGTGAAGTATAAAAGGAGGTTTTCTTTTCTCCATGCCAGTAATTGCCTCACTTATTTTATTTATAGGTAGTCCTCGGCTTACAACACTTCATTTAGTGACCGTTCAAAGTTACAAATGTGAAAAATGTGACTTATGACCATTTTTCATAGTTACGACCTTTGCAGCCTCTCTATGATCATGTCATCAAAACTCAGACGCTCGGCAACTGACTCGTATTTATGACAATCGCAGTGTCCCTGGGTTCCTGCGATCCAATTTTGTGACCTTCTGACAGGCAAAGTCAATGTGGAAACCAGATTCACTTAACAACCAGGCTGCTACCTTATCAGCTGAGGCACTTCACTTAATGATGGTGGCAATTAAAACCAAAACACAGCAATAAATTAATTTAAAACAATGTTAAATAATCACAAGTCTAACTTAAGTTAAAACCCCAGTATACCATTTAAAATTTAACCCCCCCCCAAGGAGATCAGCCCAGCCCAGCCTGTTCGAATAACCAAGTTTTCAGGTTGTGACGGAAGGTGCGAAGGTCAGGGGCCAGGCGGAGTCCCGGGGTAGTTGATTCCACAGGGCGGGAACCGTCACAGAGTAGGCCTGTCCCCAGGGCACTGCCAACCAGCATTGGCTTGCCAACGGCACCCCAAGAAGCCCCTGTCTGTGTGCTCGTACAGGGCGGTTGGCACTCGATATTGGCAGGAGACGCTCCCGTAAATAAAAACTTAACAAATGTCTCCCTGAACCACAGAAACGTTGGGCTCAGTTATGGTCATAAGTCAAGGACTACCTGTAATTATTATATTTATTTGCCGGCCATCTCATTTCAAAAGGACTCTTTCTCAAAACGGCTTGACGGAAGGTTGAGAACAGCTTCGGAGAGAAGTTTACTTTCTTTAGCTGTGTGCAGTGGAGGGATATAGCCAGTTTGGACTGGTTCTAGCGAAGCGGTACGAATGACGATCAGCTGGCCCCACCCACCCGCCCCGCCCTATCCTGTCTTGACAGATAACAAATAATCAGAGTTGGCGGGGACCTTGTAGGTCATCTAGTCCAACCCCCTGCCCAAGCAGGAGACTCTACACCATTTCTGACAGATGGCAGTCCAATCTCTACTTGAAAGTCTCAAGTGATGGCGCTCCCACAACTTCTGAAGGCAACTTCTGTTCCATTGGTTGATTGTTCTCGCTGTCAGAATATTTCTCCTTATTTCCAGGTTGAATCTCTTCCTTGGTCAGTTTCCATCCATTATTCCTTGCCTGGCCTTTGAGTGCTTTAGAAAACAGCTTGACCCCTTCCTCTCTGTGGCAGCCCCTCAAATATTGGAACACTGCTATCATGTCTCCCCTGATCCTTCTCTTCACTAGACCAGCCAGGCCCAGTTCCTGTAATCTTTCATCGTGTGTTTTAGTCTCCAGTCCCCTAATCATCCTGGTTACTCTTCTCTGTATTTTTTCTAGAGTCTCAACATCTTTTTTTATAACGTGGTCACCAAAACTGGATGCAGTACTCTAGGTGTGGTCTTACTAAGGCTTTATAGAGTGGTATTAGTACCTCACTTGATCTCGATTGTATCCCTCTGTTAATGCAATTTAGGATTGCATTGGCTTTTTTGGCTGCTGCTGCATTTTACATTTCCTTCTTTTGCAGCTCAGTTGTTTTGCGCGGCAAAGTGGATTACCGCGCCTCGGCTGTTCTACTTACCAGGGAAGGTTAGAAGGTGATCTGGACAGGTTCACGTTGGTGTTTATTGAATGCTGCATGCCCATGCAAAGCACGTGTTAGGTGCACACACACATGCTAAGCACGCACACGGGCGCTAAACATGCACTTACAAACCCACTTGTTAAACTTGTTACAGCCCACCATTGGCCGTGTGAGATGGGAGCAGAAAGAATAAATTTTTCCCTCAAGCCATGACTGCACCAGAAAACCCCCCTCCAATGCTTTCTATTTCTTTTTCTTTTTAATTCCATGCTTCTGATTTCTTTTTAAATTTCTTTTCAAAATATTCCTTTCAAAGACGGAGTCATGCTAGTTTATCCATTTCTGCGCACATTATGATTTTCTTCAAAATTTCTCCAAAATTGGATAAACTAACAAAAGAACTAAAGAATAAGGAAGATTCGGATTATTTTAAAACATGGGAGAAATTTTATGGTTGGCTAGAGATGAGGAAGGACAAGGAGAATAAGGAATGATTATATGTGTATTTAAAGCGTATAGTTGAAAATTATGTAATATTATTATTGGATTTAGCAGTGTAATGACAGTGATTGATGTTAGGGACACTGTACCACGTTCAACATTTTTTATTGTAAATTGTGTGTCTTTGTGTTTCGTTTACTTGTTTAATAAAGAAAATTTTAAAAAAGAGACGGAGTCATGCTATTTAGAATGAGTAGAGATGCAGGCATGGTCACATTCCCCAAGGCCAGTGCTGGCAAGAATGGAGCAAAACTGGAAAATGTGAACATTTAGCTTCCAGCCCCTTCCTATCAACAATAATATTTAAGGTGCCCTGCTTAAGACAGGGGTTACGGCAGGTGTGTGTGTGTGGATCTATCATAATACATGGCTTCAATTGCGTAAACATGACAGCTGCTCACTGCAAACAGCTGTGCGAGGTTGCGCATAAGTGTGTGAATCAGATCCGCAGCTGTGTGTGGAGCAAGAGCATGTGTTCCTTTGAAATTCCCATTAATGCCCTGAACAAAAGTCCCTCTGTGAAAATAGCCTCTCGTTTCGTCACATTGGCTGGTGTTTTGCTACTAGTTTTGCAAACAGGAGCCATCTTTATCCCCTTGGTAATAATATCTTTATTGATCTCATTGAGGCTTGCCAAATTCTAAATTTGCTGGGTCTTTAAACTGCATAAATTGAGTGTGGTGTGATTTTTTTTTCCTGGTTGCAAAGAAATACAGGTGGTCCTTGACTCACAACCACAATGGAGACCCAAATTTTCTGTTGCTAAATGAGCAAAGTTATTCTCAAAATGGTGTGACTTGAATGCTTGCTAGTAGACATTCACCATGATGTTAGGAAGAACTAACAGGAAGTGGCAGCCAATTTCATCCACCTGGCAGAATTTCTGGGGCTAATTGGTTACTACTGGGACGAAATATTGATTTAGCAATGTGATTTAGAAACTATATGGCTTCCAAATACTTATTTGCTTACTATTATTTATATCCTGTTGTTAATCCGAACAAGATTCTTGGTGACTCATGAAATATAGGTGGTCCTTGACTTACAACCACGATTGAACACAACATTTCTGTTGCTAAAAAGGACAGTTGTTGTGAGTTCTGCCCCATTTTACGACCTTTCTTGCTACAGTTGTTAAGTGAATCACTGCAGTTGTTAAGTTAGCAACACAGCTGTTAAACAGTGGTGGGATTCAAAATTTTTGCTACCAGTTCTGTGGACGTGGCTTGGTAGGCACGGCGTGGCTTGGTGGTCATGGCAGGGGAGGGATACCTCAAAATCCCCACTAACCTGCTTTCCAGCTCCGTTCTCCTGTGCAGGGCAACCAAAGAAGACCCAGCTGATCAGCTGGGACTCGGGAGGCAGAGAATAGGTGGGGGCAGGGCCAGTCAGAGGTGGTATTTGCCGGTTCTTCAAACTACTCAAAATCTTTTATAAGACTCTGACAGCATAAATCTCCCACCTTCTCTTTTTACCACCTAAGTTAGGGCAGACCATTTCTTTCTCCATCCATTATTCCATTGTGGGCTCCTCCTCCTTTTATCTGATCTTTTCTTAGGCAACATGTTTTCTTCCAATCTTTCCCAAGGCCATTCTCACCTGCCTTTATGGATATGTACAGTATAATATCATCAATCAGCTCAGCTTTTTCCAAAGGTGCAATTCCAAATGCTGGTTGTCACCTTAAAAGTCCTTAGAGATTAACAGAGTTGGAAGGGACCTTGTCGGTCATCTAGTCCAACCCCCTGCCCAAGCAAGAGACTCTACACCATTTCTGACAAATGGCAGTCCAATCTCTTCTTGAAAGCTTCCAGTGATGAAGCTCTCACAACTTCCAAAGGCAACTTCTGTTCCATTGGTTGATTGTTCTCACTGACAGAAAATTTCTCCTTATTTCCAGGTTGAATCTCTCCTTGATCAGTTTCCATCCATTATTCCTTGTCTGGCCTTCGGGTGCCTTGGAACATAGCTTGACCCCCTCCTCTCTGTGGCAGCCCCTCAAATATTGGAACACTGCTATCATGTCTCCCCTGGTCCTTCTCTTCACTAGACTAGCCATGCCCAGTTCCTGCAACCGGTCTTCATGTCTTTTAACCTCCAGTCCCCTAATCATCCTGGTTGCTCTTCTCTGCACTTTTTCTAGAGTCTCAACACCTTCATGGTTTGGTTTATGGATATAGCAATTGCAATAGCACTTAGACTTATATACTGCTTCATAGTGCTTTACAGCCCTCTCTGAGTGGTTTACAGAGTCAGCCTATTGCTCCCAATATTCTGGGTCCTCATTTTACCGACATCGGAAGGATGGAAGGCTGAAACAACCTTGAGCCGGTCAGGATCGAACTCCAGGCTGTGGGCCGAGTTTGCCTTCAATATTGCATTCTAACCACTGCGCCACCATATCTGTGAGACCGCATTTTCTGGGTTGCATTTGCCTCTCCAGAGTTTTCCAAAAGAGGGACTTTGTTGATGAATGTCACCTTAAGGGACCACGGAGTGAGCCTTCTCAGTGGTGGCCCCCTTTTTATGTAAGATCTTACTTCCAGCTCTTTGACACTTCTCCATTTTATTGAATTTCTGAAGAGACAGGCTGACATCATTCTTTAAGAGTACATTTGGGGTTGGGAATACTGTCATTGTTGTTAGTTGCCTTTGGAAGTTGAGGGAGCTTCATCACTGGAGGCTTTCAAGAACAGGTTGGACTGCCATCTGTCAAAAATGGTGTAGGGTCTCCTGCTTGGGCAGGGGTGGGGTTAGACTAGATGACCTACAAGGTCCCTTCCAACTCTGTTAATCTAATCTAATCAGTTATATGTGGAATACCGTTACCTCTATATTTAAACGTTCTGTACTTGGCTTAGAGCCTATAAGAATTTAGTAGCACAGAAGCCTCAGGAAATAAATAAAAATAACTACAAATTATGGGTGGGGGGGGAAATCCCACTGGAGTTGAAGCAAACCTTCTCCTTACTAACATTTAGAAGGGTGCTTAAAATATTCTTTTCCATGCTTTTTAATACCACCACTATTTTAGTTATTTTAATTTCTTGAATGGATGCTAATTATTGTTTTGCTGTGCCTTGCTGTTAAGAAATTGAGTTGCAAGTATATTTTCCCATAAATAAATATTATGAAGGGATGCCTTTAATTTATGCCATTCAATAATTGCTTTTCCTAGATAGTGTACAAATAAATTATTAGAAATATAGTCAATTAAAAAATCCAAGAAGCTTCTTCCACTCTTCAAGACTTGTGGACTTCAACTCCCAGAATTACTCAGCCAGCCACACACACCAACACACCTCAATTCCCCATTTAAGCATATCACACCAAAACACAGGTAGTCTTTGACATATGGCCACAACTGAGCCCAAAACTATTGTTGTCCCATTTTACGACCTTTCTTGCCACGGTTGTTAAGTGAATCACTGTTAGTAACACAGTTGTTAAGTGAATCTGGCTTCCCCGTTGATTTTTGCATGTCAGGAAGTCACAAAAGGGGATCACTGCCACCGTCATAAATGCGACTCAGTTGTCAAGCGTTTGAATTTTGTAGTGGGGAGCACTCAGAAAGCTTGCAAAAGTTGACATTATGAAGCTGGTTTTTTTTTCTTTATTTCAGCAATTTTCATACAGATTGCTATATTAACTTCTCCAGATGCTATATTTTATTCCTTTCGTGTCCCTTATAAAGTACCCTGCTGCTCACCAAAGACCAGCAAAAACATCTAGTATATAAATAAGCAGTGTGAATAAACCATGATAGATGGGGTTTTTTGGCACTACTGCCCATGATGCTTATTAGGTTCAGCCCAAAGGTGGTATTCAGCAGGTTCTGACCAGCTCTGGAGAACCGTTAGTGGAAAGTTTGAGTAGTTCAGAGAACCGGCAAATACCACCTCTGACTGGCCCCACCCCCATCTTTTCTCCACCTCCCAAGTCCGAGCTGATTGGCTGGATCTTCTTTGGTTGCCCTGCACAGGAGAACGGAGCTGGAAAGCAGGTTAGTGGGGTGGGGAGGGAATGGGATTTTGCAGTAACCTTCCCCAGGAGTGAGGAGGGAATGGAGATTTTGCAGCATCCTGCCCCTGCCATGCCCACCAAGCCATGCCCACCAAGCCAAGCCACACTCACCAAGCCACATGTATGAGGTATATGTATGAGGTGCAATGACAATAAAGTAAAGTAACTAACTAACTGGCAAATCCCACCTCTGACTGGCCCTGCCCCCATCTATTCTCTGCCTCCCGAGTCCCAGCTGATCGGCTGGGTCTTCTTTTGTTGCCCTGCACAGGAGAACAGAGTTGGAAAGCAGGTTAGTGGGGTGGGGAGGGAATGGGATTGTGTAGTAACCTTTCCCTGCCACGCCCATCAAGGCACGCCCACCAACCAATTGTTACACCGGTTGAATCCCACCACTGGTTACAGATAATGCTCGACTTACAACAGTTCATTGAGTGGCCGTTCGAAGTTACAATGGCATGAAAAAAAGCGACTTACGACCATTTTTCACACTTACGACCATTGTAGCATCCCCATGGTCATGTGATCAAAATTCATGCGACTTGGCAACTGACTCATATTTATGACAGTTGCAGTGTCCTGAGGTTTTGTGAGACCTTCTGACAACCAAAGTCAAAGAAGAAGCCAGATTCACTTAACAACCTTATGACTAATTTAACAACTGCGGTGATTCTGCATGGAATCTTAGCTAGGGGTTCTCCCGAATGCCTGCGAACCCCCAGCAACCCACTCCTGGTCATGGACTGACTATCTATATGTCTTTAGTCAGAGGATGTTTATTAACAACAATGATGAATGTTTTCTTATATTGTTGCAAGAACCTAGCTTAATTGAGACTATTACCTCTCTGGCATCTCATAATCTCTCTTTTCCTAAAGACCTCTCGCTGCAATAGCCGGTTAATAGGGAGAGAAATATGATTTCAGCCTTTTTAGGAAATTAGAAGCCGAGAATTCTGATACATTTTGCCGGTATATCATCAGCATTTCTAGTCACACTGGTATTAACCAACTTATGGTCATTAAAGAGATATTTAATCTGGTGCCCCAATGAGTGAAGTTCGCAGTAGCCATCATTATAGACAAATAGAACTGCATGTTTCAGTGCCTGGATAATGATGGATTAATTAGCCATGCTTGGAGCAGAACACTTACATCGGTAGAGGCATCTCTGTGAAATGGCTCCCACCTATAATGAGCTTAATTTAAAATGAGTCTGTTGCACAAGCAATTAAGACCATCAAGCTACAATGTTGGAGGAACAAACCATTATTCTTCAGATAATTGTAAAAGTTTCCAGCTGAGCTCTCCTTCCCAGGAATTGGAAATAGTCTGGACTAAGAGTAATAATCATCATATGGATGAAGATGATGACTAGGAATGATCCTTCAAGCCGACAACATCAAACATGCTGAAATCAAGAAAGTTAGACGTGAATATAATTATTGGAGCGAAGATCTTAAATCTAACCTCAATGGAGGAAATGCCATCAAGGCAATTAACACCTGGGCAATTCCAGTCATTAGATACGCAGTTGGAACAGTGGACTGGACCAGTGGTGGGATTCAAAATTATTTACTACCGGTTCTGTGGGTATGGCATGGCATGGGATGGCTTGGTGCGCGTGGCAGAGGAAGAATACTGCAAAATCTCCATTCCCTTCCCACTCCAGGGAACGGATACTGTGAAATCTCCATTCCTTCCCACAGTTGTTGCAAAGTCCCATTCCCTCCACACCCCACTAACCTGCTTTCCAGCTCTGTTCTCCTGTGCAGGGCAACAAAAGGTGAGCCAGCCGATCAGCTGGGACTTGGGAGGCAGAGAATAGATGGGGGCAGGGACAGTCAGAGGTGGTATTTGCCAGTTCCGTGAACTACTCAAAATTTCTGCTACCAGTTCTCCAGAACTGGTCAGAACCGGCTGAATATTACCTCCGGACTGGACTCAACCAGGACTAAAAATCCCTGAATAGGAAGACCAGAAAAATAACGACAATAAATCTTGCTCTTGATCCACTGCAGTGATGTTGACAGATTCTACTTACCAAGGAAAATAGGTGGGCGTGTAATGTTGCAAGTGTACCAGGCAGTTGAACAACAACAACAAACAAAAATATAAAGGGCATTGGAAGAATATCTGAAGGGCAGTGAAAAAGATGCATTGCAGCCAGTACAGATAGTCCTCAGCTTACAACAGTTCATTGAGTGACCGTTCAAAGTTACAATGCCACTGAAAAAAGCGACTTACTTACGACCATTTTTCACACTTAAGACAGTTGCAGCATCCCCATCGTCGCGTGATCAAAATTTTGGATGCTGGATGTTTATGATAATTGTAGTGTCCTGGGCTCATATGTGGTCGCGTTCAAAATTAGTTCTCAAAGCAACAATAGAAATTGGATAAGAATAAATGCCTCTCAAAACAAATCAACAAAGAGGAAACATAGCCATCATATAACACATAAAATCAAAACAGAAAAAAAGGATCTATCAAAAACAATACCTACTACACCATGCTGTTATGTCATGCAGAGAAGAGCAACCAAGTTGATTAGGGGACTGTAGGCTAAAATATACGATGAACAGTTGCAAGAACTGGGCATGACTGGTCTAGTGAAGAGAAGGACCAGGGGAGACAGGATAGCAGTCTTCCAATATTTGAGGGGCTGCCGCAGAGAGGAGAGTACTCAAGCTATTTTCTAAAGCACCGGAAGGCCAGACAAGGAATAATGGATGGAAACTGAACAAGGAAAGATTGAACCTGGAAATAAGGAGAAATTTTCTGATAGTGAGAACAATCAACCCATGGAACAGAAGTTGCCTTCGGAAGTTGTGGGAGCTTCATCACTGGAGGCTTTCAAGAAGAGATTGGACTGCCATTTGTCAGAAATGGTGTAGGGTCTGCTGCTTGGGTGAGGGGTTGGAATAGATGACCTACAAGGTCCCTTCCAACCAGTGGTGGGATTCAAATTTTTTTTACTACCAGTTCTGTGGGTATGGCTTGGTGGTCGTGGCAGGGGAAGGATACTGTAAAATCTCCAGTCAGAGGTGGTATTTGTTGGTTCTCTGAACTACTCACAATTTCCGATAGCGGTTCTCCAGAACTGGTCAGAACCTGCTGAATACCACCTCTGCTTCCAACTCTGTTATTCTGTCATCACCATCATCACCACACTTACCATCTCTAGCTTAATCTATCCTTCCCATGAATTAAAAACCACATGAGATCAGGCTCAAAATCCTTCTCATCATTCTGGCTTGGTATATCCTTCAAAGGGGTTGATTTCTTCTCCCATAACCCCCGGGCAAAAGGGCAGAGATATAACTGTCAATAAATATAGATCTAAATCCCACGTTTGAAATCAGATCTCAAAGCAACAATAAAACCAGGTAAGAATAAATGTGCCTCAAAACAAATCAAGAGGGAACATATAACACATAAAACCCAAAGAAGAGTCTACCAAAAACAAGGGAATACATTATAAAGTTTATGTATAATATGTCATCTGTTACTCTTTGCCAAGAAATGCGCATAAATCTCATTGGCTTTCGGATGTATCCTTGCACACTTGTGGATATCATGTGTAGCATTATGATTTATGACCATTTTTCACACTTAACAACTGTTGCAGCCTCCCCGTGGCCACATGATCAAAATTCCGACGCTTGGCAGTTGTCTCGTATTTATGATGGTTGCAATGTCCCAGGGTCATATGATCAACTTTGGCAATCTTCTGACAAGCAAAGTCAATGGGGAGCCAGATTCACTTAACAACCGTGTTACCAGCTTAACAATTCCAGAGATTCGCTTAACAACCGTGGCAAGAAAGGTTTTAAATTGGATAAAAACTCACTTAACAAATTTCTCACTTAACAATATAAATGTTGGTTGTAAATTGAGGGCTACCTGTAATTGTAAAACTAAGTAGATGCCCTGGATTGCACAGGGCAACGAAAGAAGTCTAGAGGAAAGGAGTTTTGGGGGAGGAAAAATAAGGAGAGAAAAAATTGTGCCTCTGCCTACCAGCATCCATCGGTATTCATCTGGCTAGCGTCCTGTCTGTGTATGAGAGAGTTGAGGGCTGTTTGGAAACTGAAAGAGTATTTGCTGTGTGAGCAAGGAGACAGCAAGGAGACTGGGCGTGGCTTAGCTCAACTGTTCTGTACTAAAGCTGCTTGGTGCTGTGAAACTGAAAGTGAAACTCCTCTCCCCTGCTTGTGTTTTGCATTTGGAACAGATTTTTTTTCAGGTGAGGAGGGGGAGTAGAACTCCTTAGCATCAGAGCGTGTTAATAATAATAATATAGGAAATACTAATGCTCTGATGGTCATTTCGAAAAATCCTTTCTTAGTGAGCATCTAGAAGCCAAGAGGAACATACGTGCCAAATTTCAAGTTTGTAGGCTTTACGGTTGTGGAGATTTTGTGATGATGTGTGAGTGGTCTTTCGCTTTTATATATATAGATTGGAAGATGTTGAGCAATATACTTTCTAAATCACATTGCTAAATCAATATTTTGTCCCAGTCGTAACCAATTAGCCCCAGAAATTCTCCCACGTGGATGAGGTTGGCAGCCACTTTGTAGTTCTTCCTAACATCACGGTGAATTGTCTACCAATAGACATTCAAGTCGCACAGTTTTGAGAATAACTTTTTTTTCCTTTGGTTGTTGTTTTTTCTCTCTAAATTGATTGCTTCTTAATGAAACGAATGGCTTTGCTGGATCACTGCTGCATTTTGCTGATAAAGGAGAAGCTGTCAAAATTTCTCCCACCGACAGACAATCTGTTCCTACCCTTCTTCCCTCAGGTTCAACCTTCTAATAAATGAATCATATGTCAGAAAGAATCACAGGCTCTAAATAATATCTGGTAGATAAAAGGTTGGTATTATTAGAGACCTTGGAACTTTGTCCGTATATCTTTAATGGAGAGTTCTGAAAGTTTGTACCAAAGCATTCAGATACTACAGGAAAAAAAAGGCATGATTTAGAAGCAGTTTGGGGCTGAAGTACGGTGTTTCTCAAGGTTGGCAATTTTATGATGTGTGTGAACTTCAACTCCCAAAATTCCCCAGCCAGCGCTAACCCCTCAACCCCTCACCAGGTTAACATGTAGCTTAGATTGCTATGCATTGACTTTTTTTCCCACTTGATCCATTTATCCCACAGCAGTTGTATGGCTCTGTATTATAGTGGTGATTTTTTGTATGTCTCTCTACTTTATATCTATCTAACTACATTATTTGGCCACAATGCCGGGACCATTGTATTGTTATATATTCCTGTCCTTTTCCTTCGCTTCCTGCCCCTGGCCTTCACCCCCCTTCTTTTTTGGCCTGTTTTTCAAACCAAAACAGCTTGAAAATGGCCCCAAAACGGCCCGAAAAATGGCCTGAAAAACAGGTTGAAAAATGGGCAGGGCGGGGCAGCCAGTGGTGGGATTAACCCCAACCTGCTGAATCTTACCACTTCCTTTGAGGTGAGTGGCTGGGAGGCAGGGCTGGGTGTGATGAGTGATGTCACCCACCCAGTCACATGACCAACCGGCCACACCTACCCAGTCAGAGAACCGGTTGTTAAGTTATTCCAATCCCACCACTGTATATATGGATGTTGAGATATTGGAGAAAGTACAAAGAAGAGCAATTAAGATGATTAAGGCCCTGGAAACTAAAACATATGAAGACCAGTTGTAAGAATTGGGTAAGAATTCGGTCTAGAGAAAAGAAGGACTGGGGTGATATGATAGCAGTTTGGGGGCTCCCACAAAGGCAAGGGGCAGTCGATTTTCCAAATATATATATATATTTGCTAATGCTTCATTTAAACTACATTTGCTTATCAGTGATTGCCTGACCTCTGTAGATGCCGTACACTAAATAAATAAACCTGACCCAGTTAAGCCATATTGTGTGAACACAGCTCTGTAATAGCAAAAACCTGTCAGAAATGGTGTGGGGGTTTCCTTCTTGGGTGGGGGGTTGGACTAGATGACCATCCTATAAGGTCCCTTCCAACTCTGTTATTTTGTTATTCTGCTTCTCCTAACCTGCCAAATTTGGGTTCCTCAATATCATAATATATTGCAGATAAAGATGGAATATACTTTGCTGGGTCTCGGAGAACAAAAGGTGGTGTAAAACTATCACAGGAATAGTTTTGTATACTAATAGTCAAACCCAATGGCTTGTCAGAGTCAAAAATGCAGCCAGAGAAAACGTTTGACAGGTTTTCTTCCTATTTAACTCTAATCTGGCTGCAACTATGGATCTCTTTGACATTTTCCACTGTTAATGCCAAAGTTTCATTTTATGTGAGTGGAAAGTTTCTGTCCTGTCCACTTTTTAGAGGTTTCCTAATTAATTCAGCTGGATTAATTAATTCAGCTGTCCCTGGATCTAATTTGACCATACCATACCAATAAGTATCAGCTGATCTGTTTGGCCAGCAATCTGGAAGTTTTAATTGACGTTTGCAGTTTTGCTCAAATTTTTCTTCCCCTTCCACCTTGTCATGCTGTTTACCTCCTGGGCTTTTGGGTCTAAAAATACATAGTTTGTATGTCAGGTGTACAGAAGCCTTGCAGGCTTTTTCTAGGGGCATCAAGGCTGCAGTTTTCTTGGCTTGACAAGGGAAGAAGCTGAAAAATGAGTTTTTCTCACATGTCACTTAGTATGTATAACATCGCTTTTGCGCACAAGGATCCTCTCTGGCAAGGAAGCTGCAAAGATTTAAAAACACACATTTCTATACACAACCCCAATGGTCAGTTGAGGGACCCTTGTGAGTTAAAAGATGTAATCTTTTCAGAATTTAGAATAAAATAGAGCTGGAAGGGACTCTGGATGTTTCTAGTCCAACCCCCTGCCCATGTAGAAAATCCTTTACCAGGTGTGTCAAACTCGAGGCCCGCAGGCCGAATCCGGCCCATGGGGTGCTTAGATCTCACCCATGGGGCCGCAGTGCCTCTGCCAGTGTTGTGGCCCGCCAGCGGCTGATGGAGCTGGCAGCAGAGTCAGACAGTAGCAAGGAGGTTGGGGAGGAACCTGGGCCAGTCTTGGAGGCTGAGGAAGGCTCGGACGAGGACTCTGCATCGGAGGCAGAGATGGGACCAGCACAGGCTGGCAGTCATCAGCTGCCTTCAGACTCGGACAGCAGTGAGGCGCGGGAGTTCCTGGAACCGGTTCCCAGCCTGTGCATGCGCAGGGCTACCAGAAGACAAGAACAATTGAGAAAGCAGGGTCGACTCACACCTCGGAGATGATTGGCCCCTCCCATTGGACATAAAAGAGGAGCGAGCGGGACGTGAGCTTTTGCAGGAAGCAATTACTTTGTCTGGTCGATTCAAGCTTTGAAAAGTTCTGTTTGACTCTGTGTCAAGTTTGGCCTCGCTCTGTGCCTGGCAATTAGTTCTCTGGCAGCACTCCAAGTGCGATAATGGGGGGTGTTTACAAACATTCCCTGAAAGACTGTTTGTGAAGCCTTGCAGGCTGTGAATGAACGTAATTCACAGCCATGGAAATAAAAGAGATTTTGCCTGAACTAAGATTGTGTTTTATGCTTTCTAAGGAAGCCTAGGTCAGAACAGCCAGGAAAAACAGAGCTCAGGGGAGGGCTGCGCGCAGTGCCCCAGAGGTCTGTTTTCACTGGTAGAGGGCTATAGGAGGCCATCGTGGTCAAAAGCGGAGCTTGGGAGGGCCATGTCAAACTCGATTTCATTGAGGGCTGCATCAGGGTTGTGTTTGACCTCAGGAGACCGGGGTGGGCATGGTCAGAGTGGGCATAGACAGCTCGACATCACTCGTTGCAGAGGTGCTTGTGGTGGCTCATGTGCTCTGCCAGTGAAAATGGGCTCCCGAGCTCCGTTTTTGGCTTCAATGGCCACCTGCAGCCCTCTGCCAGCGAAAACACATGCGGCCCTCCTGAGCTGCATTTTCACTGGCAAAGACACCGCGGGCCAGTCCTTCATTGTTTCCAGGGCAGCCTTGCAGGCCAGATCTAAGCACCCCCACGGCCTGGATCTGGCCCTCGGGCCTTGAGTTCAACAGCCCTGTTCTAGAGTCTCTACATCTTTTTTATATTGTGGAGACCAAAACTGGATGCAGTATTCCAAAGGTGGTCTTACTAAGACTTTATAAAGTGGTACCGAGGACTTTTCAGACATCATTTGCATAGCTGCTACTCCTTTGGGATCAACTCAACTTACCAAACTTGTCAGCCTTCAAGATTCCTTCTTCTGCTTGTCTTTCCGGCTGCCATAGTAACGGGGGGAGGGAGGGTAAATTGGGCTATGTGTGTAGGGGGAAGAATGCTGGAGGCATGAGAGGATGGACTGTAAAACTTAGGAAAACTTTCTTGTCTATGCTTACTTGCTTACTACCGTGTTTCCCTGAAAATAAGACACTGTCTTATATTTTTTTTGGCTCCCAAAAACACACTAGGTCTTATTTTTGGGGTAGGTCTTATATATTTATGGTGCCAAATAGTGGGTGTGGTGTGTAGTGGGGTGTGTTTCGTGGGTGCACGGTTGCTCACTGTCTTATATTTTTTTTGGCTCCCAAAACACACTAGGTCTTATTTTTGGGGTAGGTCTTATATATTTATGTGCCAAATAGTGGGTGTGAGTGTAGGGGGTGTTTCGCTGGGTGCACGGTTGTTCCCTGAAAAGTCTTCCTGGAACTGGAGATTTACACACTAGGTCTTATTTTCAGGGTAGGTCTTATATTAGGGCAGGTTTAGAAAATAGTGCTAGGTCTTACTTTCGGGGTAGGTCTTATTTTTGGGGAAACACGGTATGCAGTGCAGCATCTTATCTATCCAGGCCAAGGTCAATGGCCTGATGTCTGAAATACCACCTGAAGATGCCCCACATGACATTATGCACATCTCAGATTGGATGGCCAGTTTGAACTATTGTGGGTGGGAACGTTGCCATAACTTTGTATATGTGATTTTTGCGCCTAATGCCTCAGGTCTTGTATTTCTTCTGATGCTATTTTTTCTTTTAGAGAAAGTCCTTTTCTCTAAAACGATGGAGTCTAAGGGTTTCCTTCTTGGATTTTTGAATGGCTTCACCTGACAAAACTTTTGTGTGCATGAATCAGTGTGTTTTCACCAAGTAACAAAAGAGCAATGGGATTTTCTTCTCAAAAAGGTAATTGTTGGGAAAATATGGGCAAATTGCCTATTTGCAATGATGATTCAGCAGGGCTGGAATTAAACTAAAGAATGTTTCCAGAGAGGGTTTTGCATCTGTCGTACTTGGTTCATCTTTGCAAGTTTGTTCAGAGTTGTGTCTGTAGCTCTTTTTATGAGATTACAGGTGATCTCGACTTATAACCATTCGTTTAGTGACCACGGCAAGTTACGACATCACTGAAAAAAGTGACTTACAGTCACAGTTACAACTGTTGCAACAACCTCACAGTTACCCGATCAAAATTTGGTTGCTTGGCAATTGGCATGTATTTACGATGGTTGTAGAGCCCCAGGGTCATCTGACGATCATCTGTGATCTTCCCAGCTGGCCTCCAACAAGCAAAGTCAACGGGGGAAGCTGTGTTCATTTAATGACATGCTTCACATAACAACAGCAATGATTTGTTTAATAACCACAGCAAAAAGGTCATAAAGTTGGGTGCAACTGACTTAACAACCTCCTTGCTTAGCAGTGAAAATTCTGGTTCCAATTGGGGTTGTTAAATCAAGGACAATCTGTAGTTAGTATTTTAGATGATTTGATCAGATGTCTATATGCGTATATACTGGTATGTATGTGTAGACCAGGGGTCTTCAAACTTGACAGCTTTAAGACTTGTGGACTTCAACTCCCAGAATTCCTTCTCCAGTCATGTTAGCTCAGGAATTCTGGGAGTTGAAGTCCACAAGTCTTAAACTTGTCAAGTTTGAAGACCCTTGGTGTAGAGATAGATAGGTAGGTAGATAGGTAGATAGGTAGATAGGTAGATAGGTAGATAGGTAGATAGGTAGATACATAGATACATAGATGGAATCTCTGTGTGATGTGTATGCATGTGTATATATGTATATAGACATCTGTGTATGTCTGTGTCTGTGTCTATGTATGTATGTATGTATATATGTCAGGGCTCCAACAAATCCACCCTCATTCAAATCAACAGTCTCTAGCCAGATCTCAGAGAAAAATAAATTGATTTATTAGGAGTGGCCATGTTGGCATAAGCTGAATGCAGCTGATACTAAATTACATCATACATTTCCCCCTTGACCTTGGCCTTCCCCCCACCCTCTGGATGTGACTTCTCCAATGGGACACATCCGTCTCCAAGAGTCATCCATCATGCTCTCCAATAACCTTCTTATGCTCCAACTACTTTGGGCTGCCAGGGTGATTATCTAGGCATTTCAAGAATGCCTTGTTTTCCCCCACTTCTTTTTTCTGGCAGCTAAAAAGACCAAAGGAATATCTTTTTAGTTGACAATATATGGATATAGGATAGAATAGAATAGAATAGAATAGAATAGAATAGAATACAAGTTGGGAGGGGCCTTGGAGGTCTTCTAGTCCAACCCCTGCTTAGGCAGGAAACCCTGCACCACTTCAGACAAGTGGTTGTCCAATCTCTTCTTAAAAACTTCCAGTGTTGGAGCATTTACAACTTCTGGATGCAAGTTGTTCCACTGATTAATTGTTCTCACTGTCAGAAAATTTCTCCTAAGTTCTAGGTTGCTTCTCTCCTTGATTAGTTTCCACCCATTGCTTCTTGTCCTGCCTTTCAGGTGCTTTGGAGAATAGCTTGACTCCCTCTTCTTTGTGGCAGCCCCTGAGATATTGGAACCCTGCTATTATGTCACCCCTGGTCCTTCTTTTCATCAGACAAAACATACGCAATTCCAGCAACCGTTCTTCACATGTTTTATCCTCCAGTCTGCTAAACATCTTTGTTGCTCTCCTCTATATTCTTTCTAGAGTCTCAACATCTTTTTTTACTTCATGGTGATCAAATATATTATTAAAGGTTATTTTTCTTAATATAAAATACAATTAGAAATTAAAAAAACCAATGGAAAAGAGTAGAGGGAATAAAATGAGAGCACAAAAAAGAAACAAAAATCAGTGACTTCCGACTTTTTTAAAAATGCAGTTAGGTACATAATACAATTATATTATGAACTTTTTAGTTATGCCAAATAATAATCCCTAACCATTTCTCGAACAATGACCACTTAATTGTCAAAACCCAAAGTCAAACTTTCAATTTGTTTCTCTTTCACAGAAAGCCCAGAAGTGGTTTCCAAATACAGGTTGTCTTTGATTTACGACCACACTGGAGTCAAAATTTCTGTTGCTAAGCGAGGCAGTTGTTGTTCTGACCAAGGCTTCTGAGACTGTAATTACGCACACACTTATTTTAAAAACAAGTCTTATTTTATTGCAACGCTGGGAATTGTTTTCATTCCCAGCCGGTAATAAATCTCAAACAGTCCCTTGAGATGAGCACCCACCTTTCTTGCCTGTGAAGTGCTGCCAATAACAGAAGTGTCAAATGAACTAGAAAGAAAACCAACCGAAGTACAAAGAGCTGCAAGAATGAATCTGAACAGAACGAACGACTTTGCTTCCTGCAAAGGTTTCTTCACCTTTGCCTGTCCTTTATACCTTATGGGAGGGGCAATCACCTCCCAGCCTTACTCCGAGTCACCCCTTTTGTTTCAACTGCTCTCACCTTCTAGCCAGCACTGCGCACACACGCACTGGGAACAGGCTCCCCTGGGTCCTCTGCCTCGCTGCTGCCAGACTCCGAAGGCTCCGGAGGCAGCATCCCACTCCTGGATAGTCCTGGCCCCATCTCTGTATCAGATGCAGGACCATCGTCCAAGTCCTCTCCAGACTCCCGGACTGGTTCCCATTCTTCCCCACTGTCCGATTCCACTACCGTCTGCACAGGCTGCCGGCGAACCACAACAGTTGTTAAATGAGTTTTGTCCCATTTTACAACTTGCCCCAGTTGTTCAGTGAATCACTGCAGTTGGTAAGTTAGCAAGACGTAAATGTGTGAAGTAAATGTGGCTTCCCCATTGACTTTGCTTGTCAAGAAGGTCGCAAAAGTGACCCCAGGACACTGCAACCGTCATGAATACGAGTCAGTTGCCAAGCGTCTGAATTTTGATCACGGGCCCATGAGGATACTGCAACGGTCGTAAGCCTGAAAAACGGTCATAAGTCAATTTTTTTCAGTGCCATTGTAACTTCGAACGGTCACTAAATGAACTGTTGTAAGTTGAGGACTACCTGTATTTAGAAATGAATATATAACCCATGTGTCCTTCAGATTTCCCTGTTCATCCACTTAGTGCTGCTGAATATACTGCAGTTTGGGTTTTATGTTGGTAGGAGTCCCAAATTATCAATCCAAAGATTTCAGTAATTGTTGGCAGGCAACGCAACATTGCTTTAAGGAGCTTTCAGGAAAGATAGGTGTGTGTTTGTGTTACTTCCTTATGAAAATATTTAACTAGCATGGAAGAGACCTTAGGATCAACATTCTGTTTCTCTTACTATAGCAGTAAATAGTGTTTCTTAACCATCTTACTCCATTTCAATAATTTAGCAAGATGATGAATATCTGCTAATTTTGCTTCTGCCTCTCTTGATTGCAATTTAAATCTTTCTCTTTAATTTTAACTAATGAAATGATTTTAAATTTCCTGATGGGATTTGTTTTCGTCTTTAGACACTTTACAAGCCTATATTCATCCCAGGGCTGGCTTTTTCCTTAAGAAAATGTATGGGGGAAAAAAAGCATATTTGTTCTTCAGACTCTGCATTTCAGTCAAAGGAGACATAACAGGATCCCAACAGGATCCCAAAACAAGTGTCTATAATTTTGAGGAGCAAGAAAACAATTTGTTGCTTTTTTTAAAGATCATTTTGCAAATATAAACAACCACTGATGTCTTTGGGAAACACACTTTTTAACATTTTATATTATGTATTTCGTTTCTTTTTTAGTCTGTAAGCTCCCCACAGTCACATTTGTGAAATTGGTAGCTTTATAAATCCAATGAAATGAATAAAAAAGAAGTTGAATAAAAACGAGGCAAAGATTTTTTCCTAGAAGAGGAGAAGGAAGGAAGGAGGGATGGAGGGAGGGATGGAGGGAGGGAGGAAGGAAGACTCTGATCACAAAAAGCCACATATTTTCATGTCACAATGATTGGAAGTGTTTCCAAATTGTTAGGGAGAATGCCACTTCTATTTCACATTCTAATGCTTTTCTTCTTCAACACATTATGCAAGATTGATTTTATGGCTGACTAAACCTTGGAATCATAGGGATAAGCATATACATGCCAAATTCCAAAGTGACTGTGTGCAAATTTTGGTCCAGTTGCCTTTGGTTTTGAGTTTCGAACCATCAGTCTGGAGAACCATATTCTCTCCTAGTGAAAGCAATAAGTGCCTGATTTTCTAGGAAATGAACTCCATAAAACAACTCATTCTATTACCAAACTATTATTGCCAATATGTTCTCCTAATTTTCAGGGGAACCTGAAATTTAATCCACCAGATGTTCTTCTGCCTTCTGGACCTTGAGAATATTATTTTGTGGCATCTCCTCAAGATGTCTTGATGAGAAAGTCAAAAGTGATGGGCAAATATTAATTAACACAACATTTGTTTGGGTTTTTTTCCCCTGCAACACTTAACTCCAGAGAACTATTAAGTCTCTATGTTATACACAATATAGTTCTGCTTCTCCTGGCTGACTGGTATGTTGGGTAATCTGATGGGAAGAGTAATGTCATCCTGCCGCCTTCTACAGATGAGCTGAAAACTTACAGAATTCCTGAGCTGTCATGGTAATCGTTGAGAAGTTTGGTGCTGTAGTCCAGACATGTAGAAGCTGCCTAAGTGGGGAAGAATGCTCCAGTGTTGTGAAAATCATGGCTTGCAAGATGCAATGGTATGAAGAAATGACTGAGATACAGAGTGTCTCTTCTGATAGGTTTGCTATGTTCTCATGTCCTCTTATTTGATCACTGCCTAGACCAGGGATCTCCACACTTGGCAACTTTAAGACTTGTGGACTTCAGTTCCCAGAATACCTCAGCCAGCATGGAAGGAAGACAGCTGGTCATTTGCATTCTTTTCGAAAGTCGTTGAGGCCATTTAGAGGTTTATCTATGTCTTGAGGGTCACCAGAGTATTGCAAATGGGCATGGGGCCTTCTTGGACCTGTGTTGTAGGACTTGTTGCTGAAAGGACCTGTGTTGTAGGCTGAAAGGACTGTGTTGTGTTCTTACAACACAGTCCTTTTAGCAGTTCCAAGAAGGCTCCACACCCATTTGCACCACTCAGGTGACCCTGAGGTCACAGACAAACCTCCAAGTGGCCTCAATGACTCTGAAAAAGAATGCAAATGACTAGCTATCTGCAAGGGATATAAATCCTTCCATTCCCCACCATCCAGTCAGAGCTGCTTCTTGGATGAGAAGCGAAATGTCTTCAAAGAAAAAACAAGAAAGTCCAATTGCCTCTTGAAAAAGCACCTTTGGGACACTGATATTGGTACTGAAATCAGTATGTTTGCTTAGCAGTCTTGTTTATAAGAGACAGAATTTGGCACATTTTTGGTTTAATGCTCTGTTGTTCAGGGATACTGAGACAAAAAGGGGTTGCAGAAGGACAATGTCTTATTATTCTGCACCTTTCATCTTCCCTTGTTTTTGGCACCTCTGTCCCTTTAATCATCAGCTGTGTCCCTGCCTTCACAACTCTTCTGTTTTGTTGTGGGTTCCAAGATATTAGCAATCTGTCATCTTCCCTTTCTCTCATTAAAAGGTTTGTACTCTCTCAAGATGATTATAAACAATTGTTTGATGATGGTTGTTTGGGGGCTGTTGTTCTTAGAATGTGAAAATAATAAGCTCTACTCTCTGCTTCACTGCTGGGATTTTTCTTCTTCTTTGGTTTGATCATTTTAATAATTTTGTGGATGTGACATTTGTCACTATTCCATTAAGTAGAATAGCTTGAGTTTTGAGCAGAGCGTAAACAAAGTTGATCTAAAGCATATAGATGCAGGCGAAGAGCGAACAGGATTCTCTGAGGTTAGGAGAAGACAGTATTTAATTAAATATTACTGTTTTGGTTTTGTCCATAATTCCTCATTAGGAAGAGAAATCCAGCTTTGGTTCCTTTAGAATTGGCAAGACAATTGCAAAATCTAGAGGAGTTCAACCTCAGAAAAATTTTCAAAACTCAAAAAATATAGAATGTCCCAGGACCTGCCGATGCAGTTCTAGAGAGGAATGATTGAGTCTGTCATTTGTACTTCTATAACTGTCTGGTTTGGCACAGCAACCAAACAGAGTGGTTGCAGGAACTGGGCCTGGCTAGTCTAGTGAAGAGAAGGACCAGGGGAGGCATGATAACAGTCTTCTAATATTTGAAGACTGCAGGAACTGGGCCTGGCTAGTCTAGTGAAGAGAAGGACCAGGGGTGGCATGATAGCAGCCTTCTAATATTTGAAGACTGCAGGAACTGGGCCTGGCTAGTCTAGTGAAGAGAAGGACCAGGGGAGGCATGATAGCAGTCTTCTAATATTTGAAGACTGCAGGAACTGGGCCTGGCTAGTCTTCTAATATTTGAAGACTGCAGGAACTGGGCCTGGCTAGTCTAGTGAAGAGAAGGACCAGGGGAGGCATGATAGCAGTCTTCTAATATTTGAGGGGCTGCCACAGAGAGGAAGGGGTCAAGCTATTTTCTAAAGCACCTGTAGGCCAGACAAGGAATAATGGATGGAAACTGAACAAGGAGAGATTTAACCTGGAAATAAGGAGAAGCTTTCTGACAGTGAGAACAATCAACCAATGGAACAGCTTGCCCTTGGAAGTTGTGGGAGCGCCATCACTTGAGACTTTCAAGAAGAGATTGGACTGCCATCTGTCAGAAATGGTGTAGGGTCTCCTGCTTGGGCAGGGGATTGGACTAGATGACCTACAAGGTCCCTTTCAACTCTGATTATCTGTTATCTGTTTTAAGGACAGGCACAGACTTCAATGGATAGTTAGGCTGCAGAAAAAACAATTGCAACCAGCCTGCCTTCTACTGAGAAAATATGTACAGAACCCTTACATCCTGAATGTAAACTATTTCAATTTCTCCCCTCAGGATGCTGATATAGGTAGGGCATTGCGTGCCAAAACCACTAGATACAGAGACAGTGTTTTCCCTCATGCGATCATCCTGCTGAACATCTAATTCCTACAGCATTGTCTTACGTCGAAGGATATTTACCATGTTGTATGCCTATATTACTGTTGTCCTTCTCATCTTTTCTTCTACCCTCACCTTCTTATGGTATCTTATGTTTATATTACTTTGTTGTTTGTATGTACACTGAGAACCTTATGCACTGGAGACAAATTCCTTGTTTATCCAATCATAAGGAATTCTATTCTATTCTATTCTATTCTATTCTATTCTATTCTATTCTATTCTATTCTATTCTATTCCATTCCTATTCCTATTCCTATTCTATCCTAACTTCTTCCTCATTGTGCTCTGCTCTGCTGTACCCTACCCTACCTGCTTTCCCCTTCTACTTTACTCTACTCTACTCTACTTAGCCTACCCTACCCCTTTTCCTCTTCACTCTATTCCCCTACTCTACTCTACTCTAATCACTTCTCTCTTTTCTCCTCTTTTCACTCTACTCTACTCCTATCCTCTTCCTCTTTCTACTCTACTCTCACTGTCTTCTACTCTGTCTTCACTCACTGTCTGTTCTACTCTACTCTGTTCTACTCTGCTCTACTCTACTCTACTCTACTCTACTCTACTCTACTCTATTCTATTCTATTCCTGATTAAAGACTCTCCTCGAGGCTTTTAACTCATGGGAAGGTAAACCAACATGTGTCTACAAACTGAACGAAACAAAGCATTAAATAAAAAATCATCATCACTGTGAACCTTTTGTGTGTGTGTGTCACGCCCAAGAACCCATCTGCTTCTCAGCTATACTGGTTCATGAGAAACCTATTTCGACTGGTGTGTGAAACAAAAGCATTAAATAAAAAATCATCATCACTGTGAACCTTGTGTGTGTGTGTGTGTGCACACGCGCAACCCATCTGCTTCTCAGCTATACTGGTTCATGAGAAGCACCCTTTCAAACATCGACTGTAGTAGGATTAATGGAATCAGCCCCGCTCTATCGGCCACGTGCATGACACCTTCAAAGACCACTGCAGATGTGATCTAGAACACAGTGGTGAGTTTATCTTTGCTCTGATGAAGCTGGGAGATACCTGATCCTCCCCATTTTCGTGACACTCCAGGGATTATCCCTGGCGAATAGAGCTTGCTGCAATGTGTCTCAAGGGTCAATGAATTTAGACATGGGCTTATTTAGCCGAGAGAGAAAGAGATAGGACCAAGAAGATATCAGGCAGTCTTCAGTTTTCTTTTCTCTCTTTTCCTCACATGAGTGCATGAACTTTCCTCACATACAGATTGGCAGAACTGTGTGTTTTCAAAGCGCCTGCTGTTCATCGCCTAGATGGAATGATTGGTCTTGGATCTTTCAACAAATCATGCCAAATATAAAAACCTTATTTATTCGACAAGCGTAAGAAGTTTTGGTGGATGGGGGACAGAAATGCTGGGGTTTTTTTTTTTGCATGTCAAGACATCTCCCATCCTGATGGAATCATCCTAAATAGGCTAGAAAAATATGGGCTGGAAGGAAGCATGCTAATTGTACGCATGCATGTATTTATATATGTTTGCATTTGTTTATTTATTTATATCCTGCCTTTATTTTTTTAAAAACCTCCCTTTTTACTATACTGTCATCCCTTAATTCAGGGTAGAGTCAAGGTGAATGGATGGAGCTTAGCATTTGTTGGCCTGATGCCTTTCCTGATACCCACCAAGAGTTCACAGCAGCTATTTTTCTTTGAGTCCTAGGAGAGAAACATCTGCTGCTACCTAGGATTGAACTCTCAATCCTGCCTTTTATTATTTTCACAAATAACTCAAGGGGGTGAACATATCCAACACACCTTCCTCTTCCTACTTTCCCCAGAACAACAACCCTGTGAGGTTGGTTGGGCTGAGAGAGAGAGTGACTTGCTGAGTCCCTCAGCTGGATTTTATGTCTAAGGCGGGACTAGAACTTGCAATCTCCTGGTGATTGGCCCAGTCACAATTGGATTTTATGGCTAAGGCGGGACTAGAACTCACAGTCTAATGGTGATTGCTCCAGAATCACCTAGTTGGATTTCATATCTAAGGTGGGACTAGAACTCATAATCTCCTGGTGATTGGCAGAGTCATTCAGTTGGATTTCATGTCTAAGGCGGGATTACAACTCACAGTCTCCTGGTGATTGGCCAAGAATCACCTAGTTGGATTTCATACCTAAGGCGTGACTAGAACTGATAATCTGCTGGTGATTGGCCCAGAGTCATTCAGTTGGATTTCATGTCTAAGGCGGGACTACAACTCACTCCTGGTGATTGGCCCAAAGTCAACCGGTTGACTTTCTGTTGACTTCAGAAACCTGAGCAAGTATTGGGAATAAGACAGATGAGATTTCCATCCCCCCTTCTCTCCTTCCAGAATGTTTTTGAATTTTCTAATCTAGTCCTCAGCCTTGATATATCCAAGAGTCTTCCAGTGAAATACTGAGAATGTAGCTCAAAACAAAGTCAACATGTTTGGCTTTTTTTTTGGTAATCTTGGTCCTTTTTCCATTTTTCAGTAAATGGATTGTATATGCCTTCCCCCCCCCCATTTATTTTGGATCGTATCTGAAAAAGCCTTTTTTGACGTTAGCATCCTTTATTAACCACAGTTTATTCTACACGTTAACTTTCGTGATACCATCTCTACAATTCCAGACTACATGAATGCAATTTTACGTGGTAACTTTCTTTCCTTTCCATTTCCTATTTGTCTTCTGTTTGATTTTCCGATGTACATTTAAGTTTTGCGAGCTATCACACTGATTTCTTCTGCTTCTTCCGTTTTTCTCCCCTTAATGTTTTTTTTTTAAAGCAGATTAGCACTCCCGTCTGTCACTTAAAAGTGGATTTTATAAAACAAATGGGGAAAAATTGACAACTTTCCACTTTTGCCATCTTAACGTATTTTATTTATTTAAACTGTTCATGTATGCCCACCCATTTTATAACCGACTCTCAGCTGCTCTCAGTATGGAGTCTCTTTTCTTGCTTACCCTAAGTTTTAATATAAATTGCACAAGGGTATCAACATAAATTGTAAGCCGGGCATCCTTTTTACCAGGATAGAAACCAAACAAGAGGAAAAGCAACTTCGAAGGAAGCAATTTCCTGACAGTGAGAACAATTAATCAGTGGAACAGCCTGCCTCCAGAACGTTTGGGTGCTGCAACACTGGAGGTTTTAAAGAAGAGATTGGACAGCCATTTGTCTGAAGTGGTTTACGGTCTCCTGCTTGACCAGGGGTTGGACTAGAAGACCTCTGAGGTCCCTTCCAACTCTGTTATTCTGTTAAACTCTGTTATTCCGTTAAGAACCTTCTTTTTAATGGAAATTATCCTACTTTTGTTCTTTGATGTTACATGTTCCTGAAGCAGACTTTTAAAATTACCTCCAATGAAATACCTTTTTAAAAATATTGATTGATTGATTGATTGATTGATTGATTGGACTTGTATGCCGCCCCCTCTCCAAAAGGACTCGGGGCGGCTCACAACTAAAAACAAACAATAAATTAATTACTTAAAACACTATTACACCTAACAAGCCCAATTAATCTAAAACCACAATACAATTATAAAATTTAGAAATGTAAACCCCCCCCCCAAGAGGTCAGCCCAGCCCGGCCTGTTCAAACAGCCAGGTTTTCAAATCGTGATGGAAGGTGCGAAGGTCAGGGGCCAAACGGAGCCCCAGGGGCAGCTATAACTACCATGTAACTACCATTGCAGCATAACACTTTAAGCAGATCAGTCAGGCCTTTTTAAGTGCTGTTGTAACTTTGGACAGTTGCTGAACAGGGCAGTTGTTAAGTGAGGACTACTTGTACTATCTCCAAGATAGGATCAGTGAATGGAAACAATTTTGGTCTGTTGAGCTCCTGACTGAATCTTCTCCCTGTCACCACTCAGAATTAGTTCACCTTGTGTAGGAAGACAATCAGAGCCTGGGAGGTGGAGTCAAGAGAGGTTCAGTTTAGAATCATTATGTTCCCACAAGCAGTCTAAATCCAATCCCTCTTGAATGCCATTAATTCTTATCTACTGCCAATTTAGGGCTGACCGTTAGTTGACTAGATTCTTGGTTATTGGCGTTCTGACCCAGCTCCCCAAACACAACAAACCCTCTGTAGTTAACTGAAAGATTCCTTTATTAGGAGCGCCAGCAGCTCCGGCAAAAAGTTTCTCTCTCACCGCAGGCTAACAAGTCTGTCTGCCTGGAAGATGAATAGTTGTCTGACACATCTATTCATCTCTGCCCCTGCCTTTTATACCCAGAGCTACGGTGGGGCTTCGCTAGTAGCGGTGGCTCTTCTGTCCCAAGGATCGGCCCATGGATTTCCACTGCTCTCCTCTCCTCTGCCTTCTGCGTATCTGTGTGTCAGGCACTGGACCCAGCTGTTCCTCCTCTTTCTCATCAGCCACCTCCGGACCTGGGGACTTTTGACTCTCCATCTGAGGGCTGACGGATGGTTCAGGCTCCGCGTCTGTCTCGCTCTCTGCCAGCTCCATACCCTCTTCCCCCTCACAGCTCTCTGGTTGCCTTGATGCTGACCCTGATTCCCACGCCTCCTCCTCCTCCTCTGATTCGGCTGCTGGAAGGGCCGATGGCCAACAGGTCACAACAATAGGCAGAGCAGTAAATCAGCGTAAATTTAGCAGTAAATCAGCTAGAATTTAATGTGATTATTTGAGCCTCACAGCTTGCTGTAAAGGTTTTTTTTCCCCAAGGGCACTTTATGTGCAGGTAGTCCTTGACTTATAACAATTCATTTAGTGACCTTTCAAAGTTACAAGGGCACTGAAAAAAGTGACTTATGACAATTGTTCACACATAAGACCTTTGCAGCATAGTCATGTGATCAAAATCCAGACGTTTGACAACTGGTTCATATTTATGATGGTGGCAGTCACATGATCCGCTTTGGCAACAAGCAAAGTCAATGGGAGTCACTTAACAATCGTGTGACTAACTTAATATCTGCGATGCTTCACTTAACAACTGTGGCAAGAAAGGTCGTCCGATGTGGCAAAAACTCACTGAACAAAGGTCTCACTTAGCGAAAGAAATTTTGGGCTCAATTATGGTCATAAGTTGAGGACTACCTGTATTGAGAGGGGTATCTTGTAGTGAAACTTTGGTAGTGAAACCTACCATGGTTTGGTAGCAGCTTGTAAGAATACGGGGAGGTACATTATACGTTATGGTGACAACAATTTATTGTTTGGCATATATTGGAATATTTCCCAATGAATATGCCTATTTTTAGTCTTCATTCAGTAATGATGAGCAATGCATTATTCATGTATTCATATAATATTTATGAAAAGCTTAATGCAATATTTTTTAAGGAAAATGGCCCTTTAAAAAGTCTAGGCACTATGGAATAACAATTTTTATGTCAGCACTTCCGCTCATATTCAGGCATAATGTATTTTTCAACAAGTCCATCATCATGTATGCTGATTTTAAGTAAAAAATAATAATATTGGTAACCTCCGTCTTCATTACATCAAATACCACTGTTCTATTTTTTTATTTAAAAAAACATATTATTTCTCTTTTACCAACAGACATTCAAGAATTCTATGAAGTGACACTACTGAACTCTCAGAAAAGTTGCCAGCAAAAGATAGAAGAAGTCAACCAGGTTGCAGAAAAGTGGGAAAAAACACCGTCTCTAGGAACGGATAATGAAAATCAACCCAAAACATCAGAGGTATCATTTTTAAAGATTTGATCTGTGTGGGTCTTTTTGTGTTTGTGTCTGTCTGTCATGCCCCTGTTAGAATCTGGGAGAGGAGGAACAGCTGACAGAGAGTTGGAGTGTGGCTCTGGAGGTTGTGGTGGAAACTGGGGAAGGGCACAGGCTGGCTGGGCATTCAGAGGAAGACCTAGGCCCATTCCCTCTTCATCCTAGGGCATGCAGGGAGGAGCAGATAAGGGAGAAACGTGAATGGCATGGTCTATGGGGGAGGAAAGGGCCATGATCCCCTTCATGGGCTGCAGCTGTCAGGACTGTTTAAAAGGACAAATTGCGCATGGCCCAGTGCTGGAAGCAAAGCGTGAAATAATTCTAGTCTTTCTGTTCTTATCTGAGTTCTGGCGTCCTTCCCAGTGTGTGTATTTCGATATCTGTGGACGTCTTCAAGCCCTTGTCCTGCCCTGTCTCATAAATTGCTTCAGTGTGGTTTGTGTTGTTTTTTTCTGTTTATAATTTATATGCATTTTGAGTTTGCATGGAATTTCTTCCTTTTCACAACTGTTTGTGGGGAGTTTTTTTTGTATGGACCCAAGTTGAAGGAATTAAAGGGACTCTGGGTCATCACTCTCTCTCTCTCACACACAAAACATAGAGAGGGAGAGTAAACCAACATACACACTTACACACCCGTTTAAATAAGAGCATTTTTAGAATTGAAAATGAATTGTTTTGCTTCTAGATGAAACAATATTCTGTACTCATACAGAACCTCTATTTCCAGAAATGTTATTTTTCTTCTTTCTTTGGTGTTCTTCCATCAGCCAAATGGAACATCTTGCTTTAAAACCAGGACCGTTTTCAGTTTTGTGCTGCGTATTTTGCATTACTCCATGCACTTAATTTTTTTTGTGTGATTGATTTTGGGGAGGTTATGATGATCAAGAGGCTTTTTATTTTTATTTTTGGAATGTCTTATTTTGAACTTGGAAAGGCAGGATCTATATCCCATAATCATTGCATGATTGATGGACGGATAGAAGTCAATATTTTGTACATCCCCCACCAATGGCCCGAGAGAGAGCACTTACTTTTGTTTCTGTAGCCTACAGAATGGTTGGTAATGGAGGCTGAAGGATTGAGGCAAGTTGCATTATTTAGGGCTCATTTGCGGCACTGGTTGAGTTTCAGTTCTGCTTTCCAACCAGGCTTCTTAAAATGATGTTACCGGTGGTGGGATTCATATTTTTTTTTTACTACTGGTTCTGTGGGGCGTGGCTTGGTGGGTGTGGCAGGGGAAGGTTACTGCAAAATACCCATTTCCCCCACCTCATTAACCTGCTTTCCAGCTCTGTTCTCCTGTGCAAGGCAACAAAAGAAGGCCCAGCCGATCAGCTGGGGCTTGGGAGGCAGAGGATAGATGGGGTGGGGCCAGTCAGAGGTGCTTTTTGCTGGTTCTCCGAACTACTCAAAATTTCCGTTACCGGTTCTCGCCACAGAGAAATCTCACACCCAGAGTGTCCCCCCCAAAGCAATTAATCCAGGCTGTGCAGAAACACAAGGCTGCACCGTCCACATGGCCCGCGGGAACCCTCCCCCACCCACTCACTCCTTACCTGACAAACTTGCCTGCTAAATGGCTATTTTTCCTTTTTCCAACCATCAGCTGTTCTGTTGTGCCGGGAGATTTAGATTAGCTAGGAAGCAGGAAATGGTTGGGTTTCTGCTTTCTAGCTAGTCTTTAGATCTTCGACTCTGCTTTTAAGCACAGCTGAACCTCCCTTAGGACTGAAGGTTCTATTATTCAGTGTAGACTCATGGCAAGCAAATTTTATGTGACAGACTGAGCTAGCCGATGGCAGATAGATAGATCACTGAATGATTCTGTGAGCAACTCAATCTGCCTGCTGCTTTGCCTGATTTTGGGTAAAAGTTGCTCTTTTTTAAATAAAAAATTCAATATTTATATAAATATTTATAATATTTACAGACAAGCCATGCCCAGCCAGTCACATGACCACCAAGCCACACCCACAAATTAGGCCATGCCCACAGAACCGTTAGTGGTCCCTGGGATTTAAAATTGATGAGTTTGGGCTGGGATTATCCATTTATACAGTTCCCTCCTCCTCTTTGCTATTTTTAATCCTTGTTTGCAACCTAAACTGTCTTGCTAGATAGAAATCAAATAAATAAATAAATTTACACCTACAGTAACATGATTAAGGGGCTGGAAGCTAAAACGTACGAAGAACAGTAATAGGAATTGGGTATGTCTAGTCTAATGAAGGACTAGGGGGGACATGATAGAAATATTCCAATATTTGAGGGGCTCCTACAAAGACGAAGGAGTCAAACTATTTTCCAAAGCACCAAAAGGCAGCATAAGAAACAATGGATGGAAACTAACCAAAGCCACCTAGATCTAAGGAGAAAATTCGTAATGGCGAGAGCAATTAACCAATGGAACAGCTTGCCTTCAGAAGTTGTGTGTGTTCCTTCAATGAAGGCTTTCAAAACCATTGAACAACCATTTGTCTGAAATGGTTTAGGGTGTCCTGCTCGAGGAGCGGGTTGGTCTATAAGACCTTCAAGGTCCCTTCCAACTCTATTGTTCTATGAACGTCTATGAACTTCTAGGTGTGGCTTTCAGAGAAAATTAGATGAACTCATGGAACAAATGTTTATCAAGTTTCCCTTGTCAGCCAAATAACCAAAGTCAGCTTTGATAGGATAGAATAGAATAACAGAGTTAGAAGGGACCTCGGAGGTCTTCTAGTCCAGTGGTTCTTAACCTTTTTGAAAGAATCGCCCCCTTGAGCCATTGAGGAAGTTGTCATCGCCCCTCCCCAACATAACTGCCCCCCTGCCACCTCTTAGCGTCCCCAAGGGGGCCAGCAGAGGGGCGCTAAGAAGCGGCAGGGGGTGGTGTGTCAAACGCGGCCGCGGCGGCACGTAACATGCCACCGCTTCCGCATTGGAGGCGCTGGCTCTGGAGCAGTGCTAGTCAATGGGTGAACCTGCAGGGCTGGCCGGCACTCAACACCCCCTGTCGCCTCTTAGCACCCTCTGCCGCCCCTTGGGGATGCTAAGAGGCAGGCAGGCTCGAGGTGTCGGCCCTGCAGGCTCACCCCATTGACTGTTGTACTGTACCTGGGGGGCCTCAAACGGGCAGCATGTTGGAAAGCTGCCCACCGCTTTCCCAAAGTGCTGCCTCTCTCGATTCTTTTTGTCTGTCCATCCATCTGTCCGTCTGGCATCCATCCATCCATCCATCCAAAGGTCTGTCTGTTTGCCTGCCTGCCTTCCTGCCTATCTACCTACCTGTCTGTTTTATTGTCACCTACCACCTACCTACCTACCTACCCTACCTACCTACCTACCAATATAGATCTCTCTCTCTCTCTCTCCCAATATATCTCGCTCCATCGCCCCCATATCGCCCCCTTCCGTTCCTCTTCAGCCCTCATCGCCCTCTTTTCATTCCATCGCCCCTGAAAAACAAATTGTGCCCTTGGGGGCAATATTGCCCAGGTTAAGAACCACTGTTCTAGTCCAACACCCTGCTTAGGCAGGAAAGCCTGCACCACTTCAGACAAATGGTTATCCAACATTTAAAAAAAAAACTTTCAGTGTTGGAACATTCACAACTTCTGGAGGCAAGTTGTTCCCACTGATTAATTATTCTCACTGTCAAGAAATTTCTCCTTAGTTCTAAGTTGCTTCTCTCTTGACTAGTTTCCACCCATCGCTTCTTGTCCTGTCTTCAGGTGTTTTGGAGAATAGCTTGATTCCCTCTTCTTTGGGGCAGCCCCTGAGATAATGGAGGACTGTTATCATATCTCCTTAGTCCTTCTTTTCATTAAACTAGACATACCCAGATATTCATTCAGTCTTGATATGAACCTTTTTTCCTCTTTCATTCTCAGTGTCCTACAGACAGAGTCTCCTTAATTCTTGTCATTAATCAGCAGAAACCTTGGCACATTTAGAGGACTGCTATAATATATGCCTGGTAGTTGGATGATGATGATGATGATAATTTTTGTTCAAGAGGTGGGTTCTTGCATTTTACAGCAGCCTGTATACAGCCAAGCAGAATTCAAAGATAGCCCTATGGGAGCCATTTAGGGTGGAAGTTATTAAGACATAAATGATGACTGCTGAGTGGGCACTCTTTAAATATAAGCAATCCCAGGTTTTTTTGCAGAGTGCACTGCAAGCCAGTTTGAGAAGTCTGTCCGATGTTCTTAGATGCCGATGGTTTTGGAACTGCTTCAACCTGTGGTCTCCCTAGTTGTAAGAAAAGAGATGGCAGAATCTGGGGGGTGGAGTGAAAAGGGGAAACAGCCTAGAATCCCTACATAGCCACAAAAGAACTAAGTCCAACTCTCCTTGATTGCTGTTGACCCTTATTTAACACTAACTAGGTGTCTGTTGAAAATCTCCCCCTGCATAGCCTGGAATAGCAATAAATAAGTTTAATTGAACCTTCCCATGTAGACTTGGCCGATCAGTCAATCAGATCAGAGCTGGAAGGGACCTTGGAGGTCTTCTAGTCCAGCCCCTTCTCGAGCATTTCAAACAATTGACTGTCCAGTCTCTTCTTAAAAGCCTTCAGTGATGGAGCACCTACAACTTCTTCTTTCATGTTTTGAAATCGCAAAAAATGTGCTGCTTTTTCAGTTCTTTTTTAGTTCAAGGTTGCTTCTCTCCTTGATTAGTTTCCAACCATTGTTTCTTATCTTACCTTCTGCTGCTTTGGAGAATAAGTTGACCCTGTCATCTTAGTAGGAGCCCCTCAAATACTGGAATACTGCTATCATGTCACCCCTAATCCTCCTTTTCTCTAGACTAGCCAGACCCAATTCCTGCGACCGTTCTTCATATGTTTTAGTCTCCAGACCTTTAATCATCTTAGTTGCTCTTAGTTTAGTTTAGTTTCAGTGTCAATATGACTTTCTTTTTTTTTCTTTTTACCCAAATTAGTAGTTTAGTTTCCTTGGGTGGATGGGAAGGGCAGAAAGCCAAGCAATGACCAATCAGGTTTGTGGTTCAGACCAGTGTTAATCAAGCTTAGCAACTTAATTTTTTATTTTTAAAACTTTATTAAGCATTTTTCAACAATTTAAAAACATATTTACATTTCCAACAACGTTATGACATTGTCAACATTCCTGTTCATGTATCAATTGCTATGTTACTTTTATGTCTTTGTAAACTTTTGAATATCTTGAACTTTAATGAAGTATTTTTTTAAATTAAAAAAAGTTTAGTTTAGTTTCCTTGGGTGGATGGGAAGGGCAGAAAGCCAAGCAATGACCAATCAGGTTTGTGGTTCAGACCAGTGTTAATCAAGCTTAGCATGTTATTTCCTCTATCCACTTATGAATTCTACCCCAGTAATTTCTGAGCATGTCCACCACATGTGAAAGAAGGTATCCTGTTTATTTTTGCATTTCCAGCAGTTTGGACTCCTAGTTGAGAATATCTTTACCAATCTGGCAGGAGGTAAGCTTAGCAACTTTAAGTTGTCTGGACTTTATGCTGCCTGTGGAATTGTGGGAATTGAAATCCAGATGTTTTAGAGTTACCAAGCTTGATAAACACTGGTCCACACTGAACACCAGTTCAGCCCAACATGCTGGGATGTTTCAGTCAGTCAGTCAGTCAGTCAATCCATATTGGTATTTCACAAATTAAGAAACTTCCATGAATACCAGTGTAACAAACAGTTTAGTCCCCAGGACATAATAGCCCTCAGACCTTCACAGAGCAATTTTAGAACTATAACAATAAATTTCTCCAAAAGACACATGTCTTTCATTCCAGTAAAACATCAGTGTCTTCTTTTTATCCATTTCTTTTAAAAAAAATCAAAGTCAAAAATAGTATCAAAAATAGGATAATGATTAGGAAATGGAAGGGGAAAGAAGAAGGAGGAGGAAGAAGAAGAAAGAAAGAAGGAAAGTAAGTAAGTAAGTAAGTAAGTGTTGGAAGAAATGTCTATTTGGGTTCAATTCCAAGTGGGGAGAAAGACACTGGAAACATGGAGGCTGTTTGGAAAGATGGTGGACAGAACCACATGGGTTTGAGGTCCTGGGCAATTGAGCACATGGGTGAGAAAGAGAGAGATTTATACCCTCTCTTGGGCTTTGAACTTGCTTCCTGTTCCTGTGAAAGAAATGTATCCTATTGGTTGTCAGACTCCCATGCGGCCATGCAGGGGTAACTTTGTAGGTTGTCTTGAGTCCCAGGCTTGGTTGAATCTTGCTGGATGATGACGTAATGAAGAGGGTCGTGTTCTGAAAGGGTGTTGGGCAATTCCTATTATGGCTTAATGGCTTTGTCCTGGTTTGGATCTCGAGTGGGGGCTAATCCTATCATGTCTTGAGAATGAAGGTCTTTTGTTTTGTAGATAAGCTGGCCCAGCCTGTTGTCTTGTAGATAGGATGGCCCAGTCTTTCTGGGGCTATTAACAAAGGTGGGAGCTGCTTTCCAAGGTCATGTTTCTCCTTTTCTCATCCGGGGGAGTATAACATTCTGCCTTTTTAATATTTCGAAGGAAGGAAGGAAGGAAGGAAGAGGAGGATTGTTTGTGTAAATGAATGTTTAAGTTTGGAAAAGTTTCTCATAATTTCAGTAGGAAAGTAAAGTAAATAAAACCAGAAAGAGTGCTACATTCTTTGAGTTTAGTAGCAATAACTTCTCAGTGGCTGACCTCAGTGGTGGTATGCTACCGGCAATGAGCAGTGGAGACTGAACTGCTGTTGGGCCCACCTGCCTGCCTGGGCTCTCATACTCACCTTTATCCTCTGCTTTTGAAGCGCAGCTGCTTTGTGAGGCACAGAAGAATGCCGTGCAGCAGCTGCTGAAGCAACCGGGAGAGTGCAGGCTTCCAGGAGGTGAGTTGGAACGTCTCTGCGCCTGTGCAAAGTGTATGTTTGGTGCGTGTGCCGCATAAAGGAGTGTGCACATCGGCATAAGCACTCCACCTACCGCCCACCAAACAGATGGTCAATTTTTTTAATCCCACCACTGGTTGACCTTCTATTGAGGTCATTGTTCTTTCATTAAAGGTCTCCTTTCCCTTTCAACCTCTCCTTTCATCAGGCGGAGCTCCGGAGTGCCGTATTTTTTTAGCGGGGAAACGTTCCTACCCTTTTTATTCAGGGAAAACATTGAGGTGAAAAGAAACAGGCCCGTTGGAGCCCATCTCTGCTACGGAGCTGCAAACAGCAGGCCTGGCTAAGCTTATATTACCACCCAAATAGCCTCTCTATTTGCCGGCATCGCTTCAGTCACACATTTAAGGAGAATTTTTTTGTCCAGTGGTCGGTTTCAAGGGACATTTAGGCTGCAGAGTTAGACTGGTTTAGCAGCAATGCCTCAGAAACCTGCCTGAATAAATTTTGCTCCTTAAGACAAAAAAGTTGTCCTTCAGTCCATTCTCCCTCTAGAAGTGGAATAGCTGTACAGTAACTTTTGACCTGTTACTTAGGGAGGAGTGTGTGGGAAGTTTCCCCCCGCCCGAAGAATGAAATATTTTTTTGGAAATATTAAATATTGCCTTCCAAAGCTTGTTGCTCCTTAACTGCATCTGAGAATCCCACATATCAGCTGCTTTACCTTTCCAAAACAGATGTGCTGTTGTTCAAGTGTTTTCACTACTCAGTGACCTCTCAACAATGCCAATCAGAACTCTTCCAGATGATCTCTTGGGAAAAGATGCTAAAATTAGTAGTCGGTCCTCCTCCTCCATGCCTCTTGTTTTTGCAGTTTCTTTCTTTATTCGTGTTAGAAGCACCTTCAAATTATAGACATGTGACGTTCAACACTGAGCAAGTAAAATAGGTATAAAGTAGAAATACAGAAATATAGCACATGTAAAAGTATGTAAAATAATTAGGAATAAAGCTACATGACATTTTTAATTACATTTATAATAAGCCCTTCTCCGAACTCAGGGCGACACAATTTGGAGCACAACCCAATGTGCTCAGCAATAGCCTTCATTCCATTGTATATGCCTGCTTATTACTAGCTGCATTTTTACAAGGTCAGCTAATTGCCCCAACAATCTTGGGTCCTCAATTTACCTACCCGAGGGGATGGGGCTGAGTCAACCTTGAGCCTGGTGGGATTCAGAGCCTACAATAATTGTAGGCAGCTGGATCTTAGAGCAGCAACAACAGCCTGAGCTACCAAGGCCATCTATCCATCTATCTCTATAATTATCTATCTATCTATCTATCTATCTATCTATCTATCTATCTATCATCCCTCTACCCATCTATCTATCATCTGTCTATATATCTATATATCTATGTAGGTCTTTGGTCATTCGGGTTTTCTCCCATGTAAAATTGGAAGTATCTGGGCAACGTTTCAATGAAATCTCATCCGTCATCTTCAGGCTGGTGTCTTCAGCTTTGTTCTTCTGGGAGAATATATCTATGTATCTATCATCCATGTTACATAGATATAGATGATAGATAGATGATAGATAGATACATTATCTATCTATCTATCTCTATCTATCTATCTATCTATCTTTCTATCTATCTATATCTATCTATCTATCATATCTATCTATCTATCTATCTATCTGGCTATCTAGCTATCTAGCTATCTATCTCTATCATCCATCCATCCATCCCATCCATCATCCATCTGTCTGTCTGTCTGTCTGTCTGTCTGTCTGTCTGTCTATCTACCTATCACCATATATCCATCCATATATCCATACCCATGGGATATATTAGTTATGTTTCCAGAGAGCAACTTGAAATGTTGAGGGCAATTGAACAAATCATTTCAAAGATAAAATTGCTTTGTTGTGTGGTCTTCTTTTCTGGACAACTTTAATTAACCTTGGAAAAAAGGAGGAAAAGATGGAAAAATATATTTGTCTGAGCCACTTGAAAAGCCAGCAACTTGATCATGTTTCCCTGTGCCCTAGGTATCTGCTGGGAGTGTCCAAAAAGTTAAGATGACAGCCACAATCAAAATTCTACCATGTTTAGATACATTGTGATGCACCTAAAAAACAGGACAGGGTTTTGATTACTTTAACCTCTTTTGATTATTTTGACCTCTTTATGGATAGCCCCACTCCATGTGGTTATTCCTGGCCTGTTATTTCCCATGAAGCTCCAGTCCTTGCACCTGATTTGCACATCTCAAATTTCAAAGGAAGACAAGTTGCCTTTTGAAAAAGCATCTGTGGGGGGACAACCATGACCGGCATGACTGAGAATCTCCATGCTGTGACAAGAAAGATTGTAAATGGGGCAAAACTCAACAACTATCTTGCTTGCAATTGAAATTTTGGACTTACTGTAATTATGGTCAAGGACTACCTGTAATTATAATGGCTATATATATGTAACCTTGTAGTTCAGAGGTCATTTTCCTATCAATATTAATTTTTCTGGAATGTCAATGAGAGACGTTTGCTGTGAGATCGTCTTGCTGTCAACCATCAATGGACCAGATGAGAGTAATAGATTTAACAGAGTTGGAAAGGAAAGATTATTTGATCCATTTTATTTTATTTTTATATTATATTTTTATGTTCTGCCATTCAGTGGTGGGATTCAAATTTTTACTACTGGTTCTGTGGGCATGGCTTGGTGGGTGTGGCAGGGGAAGGATACTGCAAAATCCCCATTCCCTCCCCACCCCACTAACCTGCTTTCCAGCTCCATTCTCCTATGCAGGGTAACCAAAGAAGACCCAGCCGATTATCTGGGACTCGAGGGGAAGAGAATAGATGGGGGCAGGGCCAGTCAGAGGTGGTATTTGCTGGTTCTCCGAACCACTCAAAATTTCTGCTACTGGTTCTCCAGAACTGGTCAGAACCTGCTGAATACCACTTCTGCTGCCATTGTTGCTGTATTTTCCTTTATGAAGATAACTTATACATAAACATTAGCTAAAACAATAAGAATTCAGTTGCTGTAAATGTGTTTCCCTGCAGATTTCCCATAGGTAGGCAGTACATCCATGGAGGGCAGAGAAAGCTGTGGTTTATTTATTGCTCCTAAAAGCATCAATATTTTAACCACTTGGAAAAGAGTAAACAGGGTGACTCTGTTAAAAATGATCTCTTTTTTTAAGCAGCTATTGTTTAAAGGCAACACATAATCTCAGAAGGATTGGGGTGCTTAACTGGTTCTTCTCTAAGAATCTTAGAGTCATTTGTCTTACTTACACACCTATCACCTCTGATCATTTTCCAAATCTAAGCCATTACATATGAAATTTCCATTTGAGGACAGACTTTTCCATTGTGGTTGCATGGCTAAGAACATACCGAGATTCAGCCTGTCACAATTTTCTGCCAAAACAACTTTAAAGAGTTTGTTCGTTTAAAGTTTAAATAAATAACTGTAAACAATAATGTTGATTTCCCAGCTACCCCAAGGATCAAACAGTAGTCTAGAATTCTAAAATTAAAGATGAAACCTTGTCCAGAGGTAGCCCTTGACTTACGATCATTCATTTAGTGGCCATTCAAAGTTACGTCGGCACTTAAGAAAAGTTGCGTATAATAATTTTTCACACTTATGACCGTTGCAGCATCCCCATGGTCATGTGATCAAAATTCAAATGACTTGTATTTATGACAGTGGCAGTGTCCCGTAGGTCATGTGACCACCTTTTGCGACCTTCTGACATGCAAGTTGTCAAGGTTCCGACGGACGCCCTACTTAATTCATGAGCCTCGAGTCAAGTTTCAAAAGAAATCCAATTATTTATTAGGAGCAACATGTTGGCACTTCTCCCAAGTGCAGTTGACTCTCCCTACGTAATTTACTGCCCACCTATGACCCTGTTTCCCCCCTCCTCCCAGGTGGTGTCATAAATCACATTCTCCAACAGAGCATTTTCTCAGGCTGTAGAAAACACGCCTTTCCGGCTGGCTCTTGTAACTTGGGACACAATCTGGAGAAAGGTATGTGTGGAATATGCTTCTGGTCATAGCAACCAAACTGCTCCATCAAATCTCCCCCTCTCCTTCTTATGGCAACTCGAGAGCAAGATAGGAATGCTTTACGAGCTGACACAAGTCAAATGGGGAAGCCGGATTCACTTCACAGTTGTGTTACTGACTTAACAACCACGGTGTTTCACTGCATCCACTTCCTGAGTGTGTGAGAGAACATTAGAAATAGGTCCCGGATATTGAAGGCGGGAGGCAGCATCCTGTTGACTTCCAAGGTAGACCGGTAGGAGAACATACCTTGAGATGATTGATATTCAGACATTCAGAAGAGTATAAGAAGCCAGAAAAAGTTATGATGGAGTGATAAGAAAGTGAGAGAAGTTTAAAGAAGAAAAGCAGCATAGAAAGTGACAGATGGATATGAGGTCGAGGAGTACCTGTGCATAACATTTCGTCTTTAATTTTAGAATTCTAGAATACTATTTGTTGTTTGCTCCTTGGGGTAGCTGGGAAGTCCACGTTCTTTAATGCTATTTATTCAAACTCTTATCCCTTTCCTGTGGTCTCCATAATGTTGTTTACCCTGAATGGGAAAATGTATTGGCTTACTCATTATGTTTATTTGATTAACTGATAATGTGCCATCAAGATTATGCCAACTCTTAGTGTCCCCATAGATAGATTATTTTTCCCAGGATGCTCCATCCCCAGCTTGGTCCTTCAGGTCTTCTAACAGTGTACCCAATGTGGTTATAAGTGAGGCCATCCACTTGCTGCTGATTTTCCTTTCCTTTCCTTTCCTTTCCTTTCCTTTCCTTTCCTTTCCTTTCTTTCTTTTTCCTTTCCTTTCCTTTCCTTCCTTCCTTCCTTCCTTCTATTTTCCTTTCCCTTTCCTTTCCTTTCCTCTCCGCTTCTCTCCTCTCCTCTCCTCTCCTCTCCTCTCCTCTCCTCTTTCCATTCCTTTCTTTTTTCCTTTCCTTTCCCTTTCCTCTTCCTTTCTTTCTTCCTTCTCTCCTCCTTTCTCCTCTTCTTCCTCCTCCTCTCCTCTCTTCCCTTCTCCTCTCCTCCCTTCTCTTCTTCCTTCTCCTCTCCTCCCTTCTCTTCTTCCTTCTCCTCTCCTCTCTTCCTTCTCTCTTCCCCCTGCATTCTGGATCAGACAAGCTTCTTTAAAGGCGATTTCATGTAGATGTACGTACATCCTTACACACCACTTTAGATACGACTGAAAGAAGTCTGTCTGTCACAATGTGGTCCATAACTTTGCACCAGATGGCTGTGGGGGACCTGACCCATTCACAATTGCTTCCCACATTGACCAAAAACAATTATTCCTTCTTTTAATTTCTCTTAAAAGATGGTACATAATAAGTAGGAATATATCTCCACTTTGCATCGGATAGGACAGCCACCTGTGTCTTTGCTGGTGGCATTTTTCGAAAAGCTGTGTTGCTCCGACTTCTGCTATTCCACGAAGATATTCCATTTCTTTCGGTTCGTCAATTAATTTAGGGAGATTAATATTTAAACATCATTAGGCTTTCTTCCTTCTGACTCATTTTCTCTCTTTCAACCTATGTGTGTTGAGGTGAGTTTGATTTAAATCAAATGGATTAAAAATCACCCCATTGAATGATTTAAATCATGATTTATTCAGTGAATGGATGTCAGAGGCTCCAAGTTGAAAGTCTCCAGCTCAGGACATGAGTTTGGTTGAAACCAGAAATGTTCTTTGGTTATAATTTCTAGTAAAAGTTCATTCTTCTTGTCTGATCTAACTTGATTACATATTATTTAGCAGGTAAAGGAGATGTAGGTTTTATTTTTAGAAGATAACATACCATAAAAAGAATCATTTCATCTTTTTTCTGATTAGTTTTCATGAAGAAAATGATTGATTATCTCCTTTAAAAAAAGATTTGCAGGGTCATTAGGAGCCAAAACATTTCTAGTTCAATTAATTGTGGTGAATGTTATTCATGCTGTACTAGGAAAAATGCCATCACCAGCTTTAAAACAGTACTAATCATCTTGTTTGTTCTGGCTAGCTTTCTTCAACGAACAGTAAAAAATAGATTATTATGTTACAAAAGAAAAAAACAACAACCAAGCATGCGCTGATTTTGAATTATTATATTTATATAGCTTTAAAAAAATAATTTAATAAAAGTTGAATAAACAAACCTAAGAGTCTGGAGAGGTATTCAATTCAGTTTTTATCTCTTTTATTCAGACCAGAAAAGGTAAACAAACTTCCCAGCTTCTTCAGGTCCCAAATAATTTTTCATTTTTGAATGAACTCTTCTTCAAACCAATTTTCTCCGGACCAGTATAAGTTGCTGCTCTCAAAATTTAGACTTCACTGATCTTTGAATTCAGCTGAGCCTGAGAAAGTCCCCACACTTCAGGGTAATGTTATGTGAACTTTTCAAACAGCACAGACTTTTTCTCAAAGCACAAAGAATGTGTTGGATTGGTGCAGGGGTGGCCCGGTTCTATAGAACCGGTAGCTCTGAAGAGCAGTGCCGAACCGGTTCGGTGTCTGCTGCTCTGTTTGGCCCACCCGCTGGCCCGGGCTCTTGCCTGTCCTTTATTCCCTGCTTTTTCAACCTCAGCTGATTTGCGCGGCACAGCTGAGGTTGAAAAAGCAGGAAAGAAGAGGAGTTTGAAATGCTGTGCTCCCGCACACAGTGCTTGTCAGCTGTCTGGGTGGCACAGCTGAGGTTTTTTGGAAATGGTCTATACATGCGTGCAAAATGCACTCTCACTAGGGGTGGGATGCTACCTGCCGGAGAACCAGCAAATCGCGCCACTGGCTGGCCCTGCCCCACCCCGCCCACTCACTCCTTACCTGACATGCACGCAATCAAACTTGCCTGCTAAGTTGCTATTTTTCCTCCCCCCCGACCATCAGCTGTTCTGCTGTGCCGGGAGATTTAGATTAGCTAAAAGCAGGAAATTGTTGCATTTCTTGCTTTCTAGCTAATCTAAAAGCAGAGCTGAACCTTCCTTAGCACTGAAGCTTCTATTTTTCAATGCAGACTCAGGTAGCCGATGACAGATAGATAGATCTCTAAGTGATTCTGTGATTCTGTGAGGAACTCAATCTACCTGCCTGCTTTGCCTGATTTTGAGTAAAAGTTGCTCTTTTTTTAATAAAAAAAATTCAATATTTACATAAATATTTATAATATTTACATACAAGCCATGCCAGCCAGTCACATGACCACCAAGCCACACCCAGTCAGCAAGCCATGCCCAGCCAGTCACATGACCACCAAGCCATGCCCACAAATTAGTCCACGCCCACAGAACTGGTTGTTAAGAAATTTGAATCCCACCCCTGGGTGAGGTCAACAGTAGACAATCTGAGGTTAAAGTTTTGGGGGTTTGAGGAAGAAACCACAGAGTCAGATAGTGTTTTCCAGACAATTGACCACTCTGTTGCTGAAATCGTATTTCCTGCAATTGAGTTTGGTGCGGTTTACCCTGAGTTTGTACCTATTGTGTGCTTGTGTATTGTTGTGGTTGAAGCTGAAGTAGTCATTGATGGGTAGGACATTGCAATGGATAATTTTATGTACTACACTTTGGTTGGACCGAAAGTGGCGTAGTTCTAGGTTGGTCTAAGCCTAAAATTTCAAGTCTGGTGGCATAAGTTGTAAGTTGAGGATTGCCTGTACTCCAACAATTAACGCACAATCATATGATGTCAGTACGTAATTTCCTTTATTCTCGTTTCTTCACCTTTCCCCACTATTCATCTTGGAAGGGGGTGCATGTCTCATTTTGACGTATACTTGCTAAATTAATTAATTTGTATTACCACATGGTGAAATTAGCAATCAAGACATATGCGATTATGCATTTTGTTCGTTCGCCTGTAGCTATTTCAAAGGGTTTAATGATCGGTATAATCAAAGCAGTTAATTTAATAAAAGACAGTTATTTCCCAGTTCTCAGAACCTCTGATTATCAGGCGGATAGGTTCATTCACAGATGTGTGATGACAACGGAAAACAGCATGATAGACTGTATTCTAGAAAAAAAATTATTTTGTAATGTGTTGCTAAGGATCAAAATGTTTACGGGAGATCTGTACAAATATGTTCATCTATTAAAATATATGCACATTTTTAATGGATGCCTGCCTACGGCAAGGAAAATAATAAAGAATATTTGTCAGATTAACTCAGTTAATGTTTTGCGTGCTGTAACTCCTGCACAGAGAAGCAGTTTGGTGTCGTAGTTAAGGTACAACTGTGACGCCTGCCTTAGACACAATGCCAACTTTAAGCCAGTCACTCTCTCTCAGCCCTAGGAAGAGACTACTGGTTCTGTGGGCGTGGCTTGGTGGGGGTGGTGTGGCTTGGTGGGCATGGCAAAATCCCCATTCTTACCCCACTCCTGGGGGAAGGATACTGCAAAATTGCCATTCCCTCCCCACCCCACTAACCTGCTTTCCAGCTCCATTCTCCTGTGCAGGGCAACCAAAGGAGACCCAACCGATCAGCTGGGACTCAGGAGGCAGAGAATAGATGGGGGCGGGGCCAGTCAGAGTGGTATTTGCGGTTCTCGAACTACTCAAAATTTCCGCTACCGGTTCTCCAGAACTGGTCAGAACCGGCTGAATACCACCTCTACATCTACTGTGATTAGCTATGATTTATAGCTTATTATGTTACAGTGGGGTGGTGACCTCAGATGATTCCTGGAACGCTAAACAGGGTTTGTGGGAGATACCTTGAGAACTAGAGTTTTGTCGGGCAGGAATTTCAGCCGAAAGTAATATGAATTAACAGTCTCGATGAAACCCGTTCAATCAATCCGTCAATGACACAAAATGAAGTAATATGTCATTGATGGACTGATGGATTGAGTGTCATGCAAACCAGTCAAGGAGAGAAGCAACCTGGGATTAAGGAGAAACTTCCTAACGGTAAGGACAATCAACCAGTGGAAGGACTTGCCTCAAGGTTCTGGTTTTAACATACAAAGTCCTCCATGACATGGGTCCTCAATATTTAAGGGAGCGTCTTCTGCCGATATCGAATGCCAACCGCTCTGTGTGAGCACATAGGCAAGGACTCCTCGGGGTCCTGTCGGCAAGCCAATGTCGGCTGGCGGTCCCCCGGTGACGAGCCTATTCTGTCGCAGCCCCTGACCTCTGGAACCAAGTCCCCTTGGGGCTCCGCCTGGCCCCTGACCTCCGCACCTTCCGCCATGATTTGAAGACCTGGTTGTTCGACCAATCCGGGCTGTGACCCCTCCTTGGGGTGGGGGATGGGTTTCTTAATTATTTTAACCACTGTAAATTTTAGTTTTTGTATTTTTGGGCTTGTGAAATTAGTTTAATTTCTTTTTAAGTATTTATTGTTGCTGTTTTTAGTTGTCTTGCTTGAGTCTTTGGAGATGGGGCATACAATCCAATAAATAAATAAATAAATAAATAAATAAATAAATAAATAAATAAGCAGTAAGAACAATTAACCAGTGGAATAGCTTGCCTTATAGGTGCTTCATCACTGGAGGTTTTAAAGAAAAGACTAAATAGCACCTGTCAGAAATGGTATAGGGTCTCCTGCTTTAGCAGGGGTTTGAAGACCTCCAAGGTGCCTTCCAGCTCTATTCTGATTAAACTATAGAACAATCAGACAGGTAGCAGGCTATTTTTAAAATTAATCTGTTTATCTATCCCTCTATTTTTCCATCCATCCATCCATCCATCCATCCATCCATCCATCCATCCATCCAATGGCATTCTCTCTGTGTCATCTCTCTCTCTGTCTCTCACCTACTTACCTACCTATCTACCTATGTATGTCATCTATCTATCATTTTTAGCTATCTATCATCTGCCTGCCTGCCTGCCTGCCTGCCTGCCTGCCTCTCTCTCTCCCTCCCTCCCTCCCTCCACTCCTCTCATCTGTCTATCTGTCTGTCTGTCTGTCTGTCTGTCTGTCATCTATCTATCTGATCGATCTGTCTGTCATCTATCTGTCTGTCTATCTGTCATCTGTCTATCTGATGATGTCTGTCATCTGTCTATCTGTCTGTCTGTCTATCTGTCATCGTCTATCTGATCTTTGATGCTGTCTGTCTGCCTGTCTGTCATCTGTCTGTCTGTCTGTCTGTCTGTCTGTCTATCGTCTATCTAATCGTGCTGTCTATCTGTCATCTGTCTGTCTGTCTGTCTGTCTGTCTATCTGTCTATCTGTCTTTGATATGATGCTGTCTGTCTGTCTGTCTGTCTATCTATCTGTCTGTCATCTGTATCTATCTATCTGATCTTTGATGCTTGTCTGTCTGTCTGTCTGTCATCTATCTGTCTAATCTATCATCTATCTGTCTGTCTATCATCTATCTTTGATCTGTCTATCTGTCTGTCTGTCTATCTGTCTATCATCTATCATCTATCTATCTATTTATCTGCTGCTATCTGCCTTGCCTGCACTGCCTACTTGCATGTGCTCTGTTTAGCTATCATCTGGGTCGATCAAATCATCCGTCATCTGTCTGTCCCTCCATCCCTCCATCTCTCCATCCCTCCACTTACCATCTATCTATCTGCTGCACAATCCTCTTCTCATGGAAATCTGCATTTTGGTGAAGATCGTCTCACGAAGACTTGTTTTGTGGCAGCTGGCGGGGTCTTTTGCGCAATGGCAACTCGATGAAAAAAAAATCCCTTTGGGTTGTTTCTCAAATTTCACCATTCCTATGTTCTTGGTACTAATCTAAAATGTTTTCCCCTTATGTTTTCGGTTGCATTTTATTTTAATTGGGTTTAACCGCTTTTGCTGGTGGTTACTAGGCTCCCATAAATAGCTCTTGTGCCACAGGTTAATTCCTCCCTTCGCTGTGCCAATGATTAAATTCCATATTTCATTTATTGGGTGCTGAAACCATGCACTGCTCACTATCCTATGATTCAGTAATTAAAAAGCAAGAGGAAGTTGGTAATTCCGATTAGAGAGCTATCTGAGAACACAGCTATAGTAGAGTATGCCATCAACAACTGAAAAATGTATTTTAGCAGTGACTGGATGTGAAATGGAGAACTGCTAAAATAACATTTAAGTTTCATGGTTACATGAAGAAAGAGAAGGATCACCATTCTCTCATCCAGAGCAATGATATCTAAACATCCTAGTTATGGTGTTCTCCCAAATACAGGTAGTCCTCATCTTACAACAGTTCATTTAGGGACCATTTGCTATGGCCCACCGGCGGCTGACGGAGCTGGCAGCAGAGTCAGGTAGCAGCGAGGAGGTTGGGGAAGAACCTGGACCAGTTTTGGAAGCTGAGGAAGGCTTGGACGAGGGCTCTGCATCGGAGGCAGAGATGGGACCAGGGCAGGCTGGCAGTCATCAGCTGCCTTCAGACTCAGACAGCAATGAGGCGGGGGAGTTTCTGGAACCGGTTCCCAGCCTGTGCATGCGCAGGACTACCAGAAGACAAGAACAATTGGGTCGACTCAGGAGTAAGGCCACACCTCGGAGATGATTGGCCCCTCCTATAGGACATAAAAGAGGAGTGAACGGGATGTGAGCTTTTGCAGGAAGCAATTAGTTTGTCTGGTCGGTTCAAGCTTTGAAAAGTTCTGTTTGACTCTGTGTCAAGTTTGGCCTCGCTCTGCGCTTGCCAATTAGTTCTCTGGCAGCACTCCAAGTGCGATAAGGGGGGAGTTTATAAACATTCCCCTGAAAGACTCTTTGTGAAGCCTTGCAGGCTGTGAATGAACGTAATTCACAGCCGTGAAAATAAAAGATTTTGCCGGGACTAAGATTGTGTTTTATGCTTTCTAAGGAAGCCTAGGTTTGAACACCATTCAAAGTTACAATGGCACTGAGAAAAAAGTGACTTAGGACCGTTTTTCGCACTTATGACCGTTGCAGCATCTCCATGGTCACGTGATCAAAATTCAGATGCTTGGCAACTGACTTGTATTTATGATGGTTGCAGTGTGCTGGGGTCACGTGATCAACTTTTGCGACCTTCTGTCAAGCAAAGTCAATGGGGAACCCAGTGATTGTTACTTTCTTTCTAGTCAATTTCAACTCATAGTGACCACATAGATGGACCTTCTCCAGGTTGTGTCCATTATGTGCCATTAGATCACCGTTGATCGTTAGGAACCACATAGATTTTTCTTTAGGTCAACCTGGCCCCAACACTGCCCCATTGCCACCGTAACTGAATTCCTCTATCTTGCTGTGGGTTGTCTTCCTTCCTTCCTTCCTTCCTTCCTTCCTTCCTTCCTTCCTTCCTTCCTTCCTTCCTTCCTCCTCCCTCCTTCCTCCCTCCTTCCATCCTCATTCCCTGCCTTTCTCATGTTTTCCCTCGTTCCCAAATTCTTTCTTCCACCCCTCCTTCTTTCCTTCATTCCATAACAGCATCGCTCCACATCCTTCTTCATTCATTTCCGTCCTCCATCACGCTCATCCTCCATCTTTCCACTTTCTTCATTCCATTCATCATAAACACAGCCTAACCATTTCATCTTTTCCTTCATTCTCCATCATTTCTCCTTGCTTCATTTCATTCATTCGGCTTCATTTCATTCGCCATTCCTTCATTCATTCATTCCTTCCATCCTCCATCTCCCTCCCCATCCCCTCCCTCCCTCCTCCCTCCCTCCCTCCCTCCCTCCTTTCCTTCCATGACTTCTACAGAGAGCTGGGTCTGACTCATATGAATAACAATTGCAGAATCCCTGGGACATGTGATTCCCTTTTGCGTCCTTCTGATAAGCAAAGACAACAGGGAAGCCAGACTCACTTAACAACTGTGTTACTAATTTAACAATTGCAGTGATTCACTTAACAACCAAGGCAAGAAAGGTAAAAAAAATGGGACCAATGCCAGTGTAGAGATCTACCTGGCATAGTTTATTAGGAAATAAAACATATTTCTCATATTGAATCGAATAAAATCAAATCATGTTGAGACATATCCTTGGAGGTCATTCAATTCTGTTCCTCTATATGTTTCAACTACTTTTTTTTTGTGACTGTAGAATTATATTGATTTCCTATCTTTTAGTGCACATATATTCTTTTAGTTTATATATTCATTTTTATTTGTTTCATTCTGTGTCTGTTTGCAGGCCTTATGGCCATAATAAAATTTTGATTTGATTTAATATGCTGGTTTACTACTCAAAAGCCCATCCAATGCATTTTCAAAACAAGGACAACTGTTTTCTAAGGATGGTTGTTATACCACAGGCGGTGTAGTAAATGGAATTATTCCCAGGAAATGCCATATTGTGGTTGTTTATGGCAATGAGTTGAATAAACAGTTTGGATTATGTATCCATGCAAGATGGGTATTGGTTGAAAGAGTGGAAAGGAATATTCTACAGAGCAAGCAATGGATGGAAACTAATCCAGGAGAGAAGCAATTTAGAACTAAGGAGAAATTTCCTGACAATGAGAACAATTAAGCAGTGGAACGACTTGCCACCAGAAGCTGTGCATGCTCCTGTGGGAAGAAATATCCATCTGGTTCAGTTCCAAGCTGGGAGAAAGACACTGGAAACATGGAAGCTGATTGGAAAGATGGTTTAGTGATGAAGCAGAACCACATGGGTTTGTGATTCTGGTGCAGCTGACAAAATGGAGTTGAGAGTGTTTGTGTGTGGGGGAGGGGTTATAGCTTATTTGAACTGTAGCTTCTTTGAGCTTGAGCTTCCTGTTCCTGTGCAAGAACATGTATTCTGTTGGCTGTTGTCAGATTCCTATGGGGTCATGTAGGGGTCACAGCTGGCTCTATAGGCAAAAGAGGAAATGCAAAATCTAGGTCCTTGTCTGAGCTAATCTGGTCAGCCTCTGGCTTTTTGTTTATCTGAACTCCCAGGTGAAGTTGGACTGCTCTGGGATGATTTAATGAAGGGTCTTGTGTTCTGAAAGGGTGTTGGGCAATTCCTATTGTGGCTTAATGGCTTTCATCCTGTGTTGGATCTTGAATGAGGGCTAATCCTACCCTTCTGCCTTAGTTCCGACTTAGTTCAGTCTTAGCTGCAGGGAGTTTCAAACTATCCTGTCTTGAATGGATTACCAAATCTGCATTTCTAAAAGCTGCCTCCTCAGTTTCTGCTTGGGGGCAGGGAGACTGGGGTTAGTTCCTGCCTTTAAAAAAACATGTTTATCCATTTCTCCCTTTGGGGAAACATACCATATTTTTTGCACTATAAGATGCTCCAGACCATAAGACGCACCTAGCCTTGGGAGGAAAACAAGAAAAAAAAATCTGCCTCTGCCTCCCAGCAATTTGCCTCCTTGCAGCAAACAGCAAACAGCCTGGTCAGCCTCAGTACAGCCTGATTTAGCACAAGCAGCTGATTGGTGGTTGGATTGGCCTCCCGGAATACTGCCAATCAGCTGTTCCAGGCTGTGGGGATTGCCGCTGCCCATTGCCGCCTCAGTGCACTCCATTTTTGGCCTCCGTGCACCCATTTATGGCTTCCGCTCCTCCCATTTTTGGTCCATTCCAGGCAGCGGGGATCACCACCACCGCCATTTGGTGGCGGTGGATGGCAACAGCAATTGGTGGTGATCAGCGGCTGTGGCAATTGCCGCTGCTTGGAACAGGCCAAAAACAGGATGCGCGAAGCCCAAAAATGGGGTATGCAGAGGCCGAAAATGGGACACATGGAGGCCGAAAATGGCCGAAGGGTGGGGGCTGGTGGGTGGGCGTGGCTTCGGCAACATTGGTTTTATAAGACACACAGACATTTCCACCCACTTTTTGGGGGGGTAATATTGTGCTTTTAAAAAAAATATTTCCCAAAATATTTCATTCTTCTAGGATGAGTAGGTGCTGATTTTCTATACTCCAAAACTGGAGGGTTTTTTAAAGAATAGAATAGAATAGAAATAGAATAGAATAGAAATAGGAATAGGAATAGAAATAGAATAGAATAGAATAGAATAGAATAGAATAGAATAGAATAAGGAGTACAGTAGAGTAGAATTAGAATAGAAGAGAATCAGGAATAGAAGAGAATCAGGAAAAGAATAGAACAGAACAGAACAGAATAGAATAGAATAAGGAGTACAGTAAAGTAGAATTAGAATAGAATAGAAGCAAGAATAGAATAGAAATAGAAATAGAAATAGGAATAGAATAGAATAGAATAGAATAGAATAGAATTCTTTATTGGCCAAGTGTGATTGGACACACAAGGAATTTGTCTTGGTGCAAATACTCTCTGTATACATAAAAGAAAAGATAGATTCGTGAAGTGCCAAGAATCATAAGGCACAACACTTAATAACAGTCATAGGATACTGAAGAGATTGGGCAAGCATTTATCCAGAATAGTATAGGGTTTCCTGCTTGAACAGGGGGTTGGACTAGAAGGTCCCTTCCAACTCTGGTATTCTATTATGAGTTTTGGATTAAAATGGAATATTGTTTTTTTTTTTTAAGGAAAAGTGAATCTGGTTGTTGGGAAGACTGGTGAATACTCTTTCTTCTTTTCTAGATGGCGGTTTCAGATGGGTCTGACAGATCTGAGGTATATGAACCTCAGGAGAAGGGGAAACCAGTTTACGATCACCATTCCACTGGGAACGTTGCCAAGGTAAGATGTTGGAGAAATGTGATGTTTTATGTATTTATTGAAGCGATGTATGCCGCTTCCTTTCTTGCTGCTGGGTGTCTGACAAGAAACTAAAAGCAGAGAAAGAAAATAACTCTGCTTTTTTTCTTTTTTGGTTCTAAAAAAAAAATGGAAGCGTAGTCGATCAATACATCACGGGCCAAAGGTCAAAATAGATTATTCCAACTTTCAGTCGATATGAAACGGCAATTAACCAACCAACCACGTAAGAGGGATGACCTAACACCCCAGCCCAAATGTCTGAGACAATTTATAATTTCTTGCTTTGATTACACCAGGTTTCTTCTTTGTTCTGTTATATCGTAGGTTTATTTCCCCACTAGCAGCAATTCAGGGCATCTTTTTGTACAATGCAACCGTTTTCATGCCGATGTTACCGTAATTCCTCTCGTTTCCCCTCCCTTCTCCCCCTTCCTCTCCTCCTCTCCTCCCCTCTCCCTCCTCCTCCTCTCCTCCTTTCCTTTCCTTTCCTCCCCTCCTCCCCTCCCCTCTTCTCCTCTCCTTTCCTCCCTCCCTTTATCTCACCTCCTCTCCTTCCCCCTTCCCTCCCCTCTCCTCCCTTCCTTTCCTCCCTTTGTCTCTCCCCTCCTCCCTTCCCTTGCTTTCCTCCCTCCTTTTGTCTTCTCTTCCCTCCCTTCCCCTCCCTTCCCCTCTCTTCCCTTCTCCTCTCTTCAATATGCTTTGAGTTAGTAGTTTTCTTGAAGACGAAGACAAGATAAGACCCCAAATTGCTTGTGTTATACATGTAAACTAGCCGCGGGTTTCTCAAGGCAAAAACTAATACGTGGGCAGCATCATTTTGCAGTCCCTTTTCACTTTAGAACTCTGTTTGGCTCTATTAGCAAATACTGGTCAGTTTCCCAATAACTGGACAGGAAGACAGAATGCTCAGGGAGAGAAAATTACTTTTATATTGACACAGTAATGATCATTACAGTTGTGTGCATCTCAGCAGTGAAGGTGAATGGACATACAGGTTAATAACACTATTTCTTATCGTCATAGTTCTTCTTCGGTAATAAAGACTAGTTTTCTAGCCAGGGTGAAGTTAAAAAAATAAAGATATCCATTAATGTAACATGGTATTTTTTACAGGTTAAGAGTTTGGCAACCCCCACACCCCAAAACTCAATTCTTTGTTAAGTGCTGTAAATGAGTTTTGACTTTCTGGTTTTTTTCTTCCTCTTCTTGGCTCCTTTCAGAATTTTTTTTGTTTTTAAAGATGGATATTTTAATACCCATAAAAGGAATATTATGGTTAAAAGGGAAGAAAATAGAAGCTGGTGGGTTGATAGGATTGTGGATCAACTCAAGGTTATCTATTATCTTTGCTTTGAAATTAACACTATGGAAAATGCAAGTTAAGTCGTGTCCAGAATATTACTGCATGATAAAATCTCTGGCAACACTTCAACATTAGTTACAACAACATTAGTCTACTTCAGCTATTCCAGAAATGGTAAGTATGGTTAAAGTTGGTTACTGTCAGGATAGGAGACCACCAGAAAATCCATGGTTGTTAGACTAGGTTGGGAAATGAAGAAGAAAAAATCAGATGAAACAATGACAAGCAGATGTCATTGCTAAGAAAATATCTGGATATTGAATTGCTATTATTTGAAAAATGTTTGTGGTTATCCACCAGTTATCACACAATGAGTTCATACAGTGCAGGAACTACAAGGAGGGCCGTGATGGCTCAGCAATTAAAAGGTGTGGAGCTTGTCATCTGGAAAGCTGAAGGACTGTGTTCAAGAACCGAGCACTGCGTGACAGGGTGAGCTCCCATTACTGGCCTCAACTCCTGCCAACCTAGCAGTTCGAAAGCATGCAAATGCGAGTAGATAAATAGGTACCACTTCACTGGAAAGATAACAGCATTCCTTGTGCCTTGGTGTGTAGTCCTGCTGGCCACCTGACCACGGAAGCACCTTTGGGCAATGCTGGCTCCCTTGGCTAGGAAATGGAAATCAGCAGCACTTTGTAGAGTCAGACATAGCTGGGCAGGGGAAATCTTTACCTTTGTGTAATTATCCACCAGTTATCACACAATGAACTAAAACAGCGTAAGGATCACAGAGATAATCCAAGTGATCAGATAATACTTCTACTTTTAAAAATTTCTGTCCAAATACAATTAGCTTAAAGACAGCACAGAGAGGGTGGCTATTTCTTTAAAAAGCATACGTGTAGTAGCACAGTTTGAATAATGCAAATAATACCTTCGACTAGAAGGGCAGAGGAAAATTAAGATGGAATTAGGGGAAGGTAGTGCTGAGAAGCACTTTGGAAAAGGCCATGCCTTGTAAAGTATTATTTTGGGGGAAATGGCTTTGCGATTTCATTTTCGCTCCCTGCTGCAGGAACGGGTACACCATGCATAATTTATCTGCTTCTGGTTTCTATTATACTGAGAGGGCACATAATAATGAAAGAAAAGCAGTTGTATCCTTATGGGTCATAGCAATTGTAGGTTTAAAATTCGAGGCTGAAGCGTCTAATCATATTGGCAACCGTGGGTCCACTTAGAAAGGCACTCCCCAATTGTGTTGAATCAGATAGCAACCTCCTCATATGGGTCACATATGCACTATAAAAGGAAGGATGTTAAGGATTTTTTTTTGTTTTAGTCAATTGCATCATTTTGATGGCAGATGCCGATCGTTGTTCTGAGCAAATCTGCACCCAGGAACAGTTCGGCCAGGAAAGAGGCCTTGTACTTCACAGATGTTGCCTGGCTGGATAAAACAGGCATTTGGCAAACAACATGTATTCCTTTCTGAAAAGCAGATGTTATGTGAGAAAAGCAGGACTTCTTTCTGGGCACTGGAATTCTTCTTGGTCCTCAATAGAGAAATGTTAAATTGTCGACCACATTTACACACCATTCGAAAGAGACAATAAGAGCTAAGAAACACAAAGACCAGAGTGTATCCCTTCCAGCAACAAACCAACAGCCAGTTAAGCAGGGATTAACACCAGACAAACGATTAAGCAGGAAACCATCAAGAAATGATCAAGGAGAAAACCATACCTCTTGTGATGACCCAGGGTGGGGTACAAAACAAACACAGTCACAGAAAACAGGTGAAGCCCATTTTATTCCTTCACTTTGCTTCCAAGCTGCAAATATCCTTGACTGGAGACAAAAAACTCCCCCACAAGCAGTTACAAGAAGGAGGAGGAAATGCCGTTTAAATTATAAAGAGTAAAAAACAATAGAAACCAGGCAAGATAAGGGCTGGAGGACGTCCACAGATAACAGAACAAACACTGGGAAGGACGCCAAACTCAGAGAGGAACCATAAACTAGAGATATTTCCACGCTTTGTTTCCAGCACTCGCCAGTACGCATGTCCGTCCTCTTATCCAGTTGTCACAGCTGCAGTCCATGAAGAGGATCATGACCCACTCCTCCCGGGTAGACCACATCTCTCCCTTATCCTCTCCTCCCTGCGTGCCCTAGGATGGAGAGGGGATGGGCCTGCCCAGCCGGCCGCTACCCTTCCCCAGCCTTCTCCACAACCTCCGGAGTCACACTTCCACTCCCTGTCGGCTGTTCCTCCTCTCCCACAGAGTCAGCCTCCACCAGGGGCATGACACCTCCACCAACAATGGCAGGGAAAGCTACTGTATATAAATAAATAGGAAACCTCACATTCATTCATGCTGATGATATTCCCTAGTTGGGTAATGAAATGTCTGAAAGCAAACCACTAAGCTCAGAGAGCACCAAGGACTCCTTTTATTACTTACTAGCTTGATACCTGTGCTTCGCTATAAAACTATGTGGTCAGGCTTAGTTTTGGGGGAGGAAAATAAGGGAAAAAAATTCTGCCTCTGCCTACCAGCATCCATCACTATTCATCTGGCTAGCCTCCTGTCAGTGTGTGAGAAAGTTGAGGGCTGTTTGGAAACTGAAGCAGTATTTGCTGTGGGAGCAAAAAGGAGACAGCAAGGAGCCTGGGTGTGGCTTAGCTCAACTGTTCTGTACTAAAGCTGGTTGGTGCTGTGAAACTAAAACTGAAACTGAAACTCCTCTCCTCTGCTTGTGTTTTGCATTTGGAACAGATTTCTTTTCAGATGGGGAGGGGGTGTAGAACTCTTTAGCATCAGAGCATGTTAATAATAATATAGGAAATACTAATGCTCTGATGGTCATTTCAAAAAATCCTTTCTTGGTCAGTACCTAGATGTCAAGAGGAACATACGTGGCAAATTTCAAGTTTGTAGGCTTTATGCTTCTGGAGATTTTGTGATGATGTGTGATTGATATTTTGCTTTTATATAGATAGATGTATTTATTTTTTTAAGATTTGTAGTCAACTTTCTCTCCAGAAACAAACACCAAAACCAAAACAGCGTACATAGCACTTCCTCATCTGTTTTTCCCTATTACAATCCTGTAGGGTAGGATGCACTAAGAGATAGCAATTGTTGCAAAATCATCCAGGGAATTTCCACAAATGTGGGTGAGTCCGATTGATCAGATCAACACCAATGAAATATACAGGCAGTCCTTGACTTATTATGACAATTGAGCCCAAAATTTACATTGCTAAGTGAGACGTGCGCAGTGAATTTTGCCCTATTTTATTATCTTTCTTGTCACAGTTGTGAAGTGAATCACACCAGTGAATAGGTTGTTAAGTTAGTAACATGGTTGTTAAGTGAATCTTAATCTTCCCCATTGACTTTGTCAGAAGGTCGCAAATGGGGGTCACCTGCCCCTGGGACACTGCGACCGTCATAACTATGAATCAGTTGCCAAGCATCTGAATTTTGATCTTGTGACCGTGGGGGATGCTGCAATGGCCGTAAGTGTGAAAAACAGACATAAGTCACTTTTTCAGTGCCGTTCTAACTTCGAAACATCAGTAAATGACTGTGTGGTGACCCAAAAAGGGTGTGGCACAAAGACAACACAGTCAGGTAATCAGTAGGAGTCCCTTTATTAGCTCCAGCTTTGACCCCAGTGTCCTGGTTACCTTCTGGCTGGAGAAAAACTCTCCAGGAACAGCCTTGGGCTGCAGGGAATCAAATCCAAAACGTGGTCTACAAAAACTGTAACTATAAGTCCAATCAAGGCAAAATGAGGTAATTAGGTTGGCAGGACAGGAGCAAGAATTCCAGACGTGAAGGCACGGCAATAACTCAACACATTTGGGAGGATGCCAGGAACACAGATAACCAAAGTCAACACAAGATAAACTCACGTTTGCTCGGAGCAGCTGCAGTACTCAGCATGCATCTCTTTTAAACTTTCTTTCCAGCTGTGGCTAATGAAAGGAATCAGGGCCCTTTCCTCCCCCGTAAGCCATGCAACCCATGTTGCTCTCTTCTCCGTTCCTCCCCTGCATGCCCTAGGATAAAGAAGGGGTGGGCCTGGGTCTTCCTCTGAACTCTCTCTCCCTTGTTCTACCTCTCTTCTGCTCTGCCCAGACAGACTTTGCCTTCCCCAGTTTCCTCCAGAGCCAATGGAGCCACACTCCCACTCCCTGTCAGCTGTTTGTCTTCCTCCTTGGATTTAGACTCCGACAGGGCCATGACACACTGTCTATGGAGATTCCCAATCATCCAGGTCATGGTTGTCCCAAAGATGTTCTTCAAGAGGCAACTGAATTTTCTGGTTTTTTTTTTGAAGAAGTTTCGCTTCCCATCCAAGAAGCTTCTTCAGTTCTGACTGGATGGAGGGGAATGGAAGGATTTATACTCCTTGCAGACAGCTGGTCATTTGCATCCTTTCAGAGAGTCGTTGAGGCCACTTGGTTTTTTTTCTCTCCTTTGGGTCACTAAACGAACTGTTGTAAATCAAGATTTACCTGTATTAAATTGCCTAAGATTCTCATAATGTCATAAGAGCTCTAATTATTGATTCAGAGTTTTCCAATCCCTCTGTTCGCCATGATTGCTTTCCTATTACCTTTCAACAAATATACAGAAAGCAAGATTTCTGAAATGGCACATCCTGCATATAATTGCCTTATTTACATCACTGTACTCAACTTCGGATATCTTTTGATGTGTTTTGAATTTTTACGGTGAGTTGAAAGGCAATTATAATTGAACAGACTATGCTCAATTGCTTTGCCTTCTGTAGCTTTTAATGTCAACTGCCGAATTTAACTACGAAAGTCAAATACTATTCTGCCCTTTTCCTTAAAGGTTAAACTTGGTGTTTTTATTGCAGCTTCCTGACAGCCCTGTGCTGCAGATTAAAACCTGGATCCACATAGGCTAAAAAAAAAAAAGGAGAGAACAGAATGTAAAATTCACCCCAAATCTTAATGCTATGGAAAACAACTAATAACTCTAAACAACCAGCCCCAGACACAAAATCTTGTCCACAGACACCCACAAAGTATTTGTTGTTTAGAAATGGCAAACATTAAAAAAAAAAGCTCTTTATTAAAATAAACAAAACATTTAAAAATGCAGCCTTGGAAATGAACGCCATTGGTCTGTAGCTGTCAGAGAAATGAGCTGTTTTAAATTGCAAATTATCTACCCATTGAGAAATCATAACTGCATCGGATCTAGGCAGTCTCTTGATAAAATGATTTTAAGCACAAATGATCTTTTTTTTTTTTTAAATTACATTTATATGCCGCCCTTCTCCGAAGACTCAGGGCGGCTTACAATTTCTGGGATACAACCCAATGTGCTCAGCAATAGCCTTCATTCCATTGTATATGCCTGCTTATTACTAAGCGGCATTGTTACAAGGTCAGCTAATTGCCCCCAACAATCTTGGGTCCTCAATTTACCTACCCTGAGAGGATGGAAGGCTGAGTCAACCTTGAGCCTGGTGGGATTCAAGCCTACAATAATTGTAGGCAGTTGGATCTTAAGAGCAGGCATTTAACAGCCTGAGCTACCAAGGCTCTTTTGCATCGTGTTTGGCTGCTCTTAGGTTTCCAGCGGAGAATTTGGAAAGCATCTATGATATTCTGGATATTCACTGGTCCTTGGTCATGGTTCAGAAGCCTACTGACTTTTGAGCCATGTTTAAAAGAATGGTCTCATATTACTGAAGAATGGTGCGATTGTCATGTCATGAGAGCAACTAAAATTGGGTTTTGTTACAAGGTTATTGAGGTCAGTAAAGCCATTCACAGTGAAGGTATTAGCTTGGAGGTCTTGTAGTCCAACCCCCTTCTCAAGCGGAAGACCCTACACCACTTCAGAGAAATGGCTGTCCAATCTCTTCTTCAAAACCTCCAGTGATGGAGCACCCACAACGTCTGAAGGCAAACTGTTCCACTGATTAATTGTCTTCCCTGTCAGGAAATTTCTCCTTAATTCCAGGTTGCTTCTCTCCTTGATTAGTTTCCATCCATTGCTTCTTGTCCTGCCTTCAGGTGCTTTGGAAAATCAGTTGACCCCCTCTTCTTATGTGGCAGCCATTCAAATATTGGAGCACTGCTATCATATCATGCCTAGTTCTTCTTTTCATCAAACTAGACATACCCAGTTCCTGCAAACTTTCTTCATATGTTTTAGCCTCCAGCCCCCTAACCACCTTTGTTGCTCTTTCCTGCACTCTTTCCAGAGTCTCAACATCTTTTTTACATTAGGGTGACCAAACTGGATGCAGTATTCCAGCTGTGGTCTGACTCAGGCTTTATAAATTTATTTATTTATTATTTATTATTTGAACTTATATGCCGCCCCATCTCCGAAGACTCAGGCTTACAACTAAAAACAAGGAACAATAAATACATTAAAAAACAATTAGATTAAATTATAAGTCCAAACGTTTATAAAATAATTAAAAATAATTAAAAATAACCCTCCCCAAAGGGTCACAGGGTCACAGCCCGGGTTGGTCAAATAACCAGGTCTTCAACTCGTGGCGGAAGGCGCGGAGGTCAGGGGCCAGGCGGAGCTCCAAAGGCAGTTGATTCCAGAGGTCAGGGGCCGCGACAGAAAAGGCTCGTCGTCGGGGAACCGCCAGCCGGCATTGGCCTGCCGACGGGACCCCGAGGAGTCCCTGCCTATGAGCTCGCACAGGGCGATCAGTATTTGATAAATGGTACTAATACATCATGTGAACTTGATTCTTCCCCTCTATTAATGCACGCTAGGATGGCAGCCTAGGATTTATGGCTGTTGCCACACACCGTTGGCTCCTATTTAAGTGGTTGTTCACTAGGACTCCAAGATCCCTGTCACAGTTACTGCTATCGAGCCATATTTCCGCTAATCGGTACCTGTACATTTGGGGTTTTTTTTTTTTGCCTAAGTGTAAAATCTTTTTTTTTTCTCTGTTGAATTTTATTTCCAATGTTCAATAGGGCCCAGTGTTCAAGTCTGTCAAGATCCTTGTCAGGATTCTGGCAGTTTCCCCCAATTAAATCATGAGTCTTGAGCCAAACTTCCGAAACTTCAAAAGGATTTATTGGGAGTTAACATGTGCGGCACTGTCTGGGTGTAGACGACTCTGAGACCCATAATTCATTGTCACACTTGACCCTTGTTTCCCCCAACCTCCTGGGTGTATCATAATTCATATTCTCCAATGAGACACATCCATAGCCAAGAGTAATCAATCATGTTCTCCCGTTAGAATTTTGTGCCGCAGAAACTTCAATCACCTAGTTACTATCTTTGAAAAACTATTTATGGAATGCGCTTTCAATTTCCAAGCTGCCATACTGTTCTTTCCAAACCCCTTTCCTCCCGCCCTTTCTGTTTACAACTCTAAAAACACCTTAGAAATATTTTATGAGTTGACAATCTCTCTGCATCTTGAGCCTATCTTCTGGGGTGTTAGCTATTCCTGCCAGCTTATTGTTGTCTATAAATCTGATGAGTTCCCCTTCTATTCCCTCATCTAAGTCATTTATGAAGATATTGAAGAGTACTGGGCCTAGAATGGAACTTTGGGGTATCCCATTACCAAGGTCTCTTCCAACTCTGTTATTCTGTTAGTCCCAAATATGATTTTTCAAAAGGAAACTGGACATTGTTCATTTCCCCTTGCAGATATTTCGCTTCTCATCCAAGAAGCTTCTTCAGTTTTAATAGCCTGATAGCTTTTTTTTAAGGAAAAAAGACTGTTTTTAAGAGATAAATATAAAAGGGGACCAGACAATCGAACAAAAATAATGTAAATATACGTGTGTGTTTTTGTGTAAGAGCTTTGGGAGAACTCTAATATAGTCACATCCAAGAATAGGTTTTTGCAAGTTTATGTGTGGGAGAAGCCAATTAATAAAATATACCTACCCTCTTTTTTTTGTTTCAACTCAGAACTATTTTAAACAATGGAACCAGTTGAATAGTTTCTGGATATGGAAAAGCAAGGAATACTATTTATAGATGATGGAGAAGCTGGCTGAGTGTGATCTCTAAGCGTGATCTGTTTTCCTGTAGGAAATTTTCTGGGACTTTCCTGATTATTAGGTGAAATTCTCTGAGAGAGACTTCAACATCTAAATAATATGTAATTTGTGTCTCTGCAGTTGAGCAGAAATTACAAGGGGCGGTAGAGAGGGGAGGGGATGATCCAATCCAAAGTAAAAGGGAGAGAACCACTTAATTAGTGGCACTGAACAGATAATCCGCACGCTTCACCAAAGTTAAGTCACATTGACTTCAGTGCCAAAGGTTTAAGCACAGGTTTATCTCTGCTGTAGATAGATACCTTGATTGTTATGGTTGGTTGGCTTTTATAGCTGGATAGGGTTGGAACTGAGGGGTATTGAAACCTGAGGGGCAAATTATCATCCTTCTTTGGATGCATTACGCAAATGCCCAGCTGTCCTTGCGTTAATGCTGAAAAAGGTGGAAGGAAAGAAAAGAAGGGGAGGGCCGGAATAAAAGAATAAAGATGGACTCAGTTACAGTGAAGATGAGCGCACAGTTGGAAGACCGAAGTGCTTCAACAGCTTGAAGGTTATGTGAAGTTATTAGTACCGCGATATACTGTTCTAGGTGAGACCACTCTTGGAATAATACTGGATGCAGTTCTGGTCACCACAATACAAAAAAGATGTTGAAACTCTAGAGAGAGAACAGAGAAGAGCAACAGAGGTGATTAGGGAGGTGGAGGTTGAAACGTATGAAAAAAAGGTTGTGGGAACTGGTTATGTCTAGCCCAGGGGTGTCAAAATCGATTTCATTGAGGGACGCTTCAGGGTTGTGTTTGACCTCGAGGGTGGGTGGGTGGGTCCAGGGCAAGTGTGGCCAGGGTAGGCGTGGCCAGGGGGCCTGGCCAGGGTGGCCATGGCCATCTTGGCATCACTCATGTCAGGGTCACCTGTGGTGGCCAAGTGCTAAGGCAGCATTTCACTCAGACCCTCCTTCACTCTCATTATAATCTCCTTCCTTTCTTTCCCTCCTTCCTTCCTTCCTTCCTTCCTTCCTTCCTTCCTTCCTTCCTTCCTTCCTTCCTTCCTCCCTCCCTCCCTCCCTCCCTCCCTCTTTCCTTCCCTCTTCATTCTCCTTTCTTCTTTCTTCCCCTTTCCTTATTTTTCCTTCGTTGCTCTCTTCCCCTCTTCACTTCTTTTCCTTTTCCTTTCCTCTTTCCCTTTCTCCTCCCTTCCTTCTTGGATGCTCAAATACAAAAGGGGAAACATTTCTCCTTTTGTTTTGTTTTCCTTTTAGTTTGTTTTGCTGGCTCTCTGCCAGTGAAAACGGAGCTCGGGAGGGCCGCAAGCAACCCTCCCGAGCTCCGTTTTAGCTGGCAAAGGCACCACAGGCCGGTCCTTCGCTGTTCCCAGGGCAGCCCCGCAGGCCAGATCTAAGCAGCCCAAGCACCGGATGTGGCCTGTGGGCCTTGAGTTTGACACCCCTGGTCTAGTCTAACGAGGGGAAAGACTATGGGTGACATAATACTGTTCCAATATTTGAGGAGCAGCCACAAAGAAGAGGGAGTCAACCTATTCTCCAAAGCACTTGAGGGTAAGACAAGAAATGATGGTGTTGTGGTTAGCCGGCAGCAGGTGTGGACGGCTGAGGAGAGCAAGGACTCAGATGAGGGGCCAGGACCATTAGGGAGTGGACTGCTGCCTTTCAGAGATTGTGGGGGCTGGCAGCAGCGATGAGGAGGTTCCCGAGGAGCCTGTGCCAAGTGCACATGCGTGCAGGGCTGCTTGCAGGAAAGAGCAGCTGCAGCAGCACAGGCAACTCGGGAGTAAGGCTGCAAGGTAATGGCCCCTCCTTCAAGAAGATAAAAGCCAGCTGTGAATCGGACATTCTTTGCAGGAAGCAAAGACGTTTTGAAACTCGAGGCTCGGGGACATGGCAGTATCTTAGTTGGTATTTGAAGACTCTTGTGTTGTAAAATATTTCTAAGTAACCTTATCTGTTATTCTCGCCAAAACTGCGTGAGGCTCATGCTTATCAAAGTTAATTAGTTTGCAGCAGCCTTTTAACCGGGGATTCGTAAGAAACATTAAAAGGTTTCTGTTCCCTTTGGTTCATGTTTGTTTTATTGGAAAAGGGTTTGGGTCAGAACAGATGGATAGAAAACTTATCAAAGAGAGATCTAACCTAGAATTAAGGAGAAATGTCCTGACAGTGAAAACAATTAATCAGCGGAATGATTTGCCTCCAGAACTTGTGGATGCTCCACGGGGAGGTTTTTAAGAAGAGATTGGGCAGCCATTTGTCCAGAATGATATAGGATTTCCTGCTTAGGCATGGGTTTGGACTAGAACAGGGGTCCCCAAACTGTGGGCCACAGCCCACCACCGGACCATGGCCTTTTGGCCACCAACCTGTGTGAGTGGCTGGCCAGTGTGCGTGTGTGGGCACCCATCCCCCACTCATGCTAGCATTGCAGTGAACACCGTGTGGGCACTACCATCAACAGGAGCACCATGAGGGCATTACCATTGCCGCGAGCATGCTACGGTCGCCAGGAGCATCATATGTTTAACGGTTTTAGTTTATTATATTTGGACTTGTAATTTAAATTTAATAGTTTTTTAAGTATTTATTGTTCATATTTTAACTGTGAGCCGCTCTGAGTCTTCGGAGATGGGGCAGCATACAAGTGCAAATAATAAATAAATAAATAAATATGTGCACTCGGCGCCTCATTTGGTCGTGTGCATGTGCGCATAAAGGCGCCTGTCCCTCCCACCCAGTCAGCATTCCAGAAAACCTCCACTCCAACAAATAACTCCGACACAGACATCTTCTCAAAAGTTCTGTTTATTTGGATAGTAAACTGGCACATCTGGGGAATCCTGAATCTGAAAGTTCCGGGTTTCCTTTCAATAGGTTAAAAACTACAAATCCATCCCCTGCACCCATTGTGGCATCACATGCCCCAATCACCATCCGTCCCAACTTGAGACGTCACCTCACCCAGGTGCAGAAACAACATGACCTTGACTTAGAAGAAGAATGCTGTTATGTCTAACCACATACGCTCCAAGAAATTCCCCCTTCCCATTTCCCCAGGCTCAAGAAGGTGGCAGTGTGGAAGCGTCTGGTGCTAATATGGCTTCCAAAGCTGACAAATGTGTTTTATGATGGATTCTCCTGGATTTTTAACACTGCACCTTGTGCAAAAATTCATCAGAACAACTAACACAAGGACAGTTTTTCCCCCGAACACCATCACTCTGCTAAATAAATAATTCCCTCAACATTGTCCAACTATTTACAAAGTCTGCACTACTATTACTATTAATCTTCTCATCACTCCTTATCACCCATCCCCTCCCACTTGTGACTGTATGACTGTAACTTTGTCGCTTGTATCCTTACAATCTATATTGACTGTTTCCTAGTATGATTTGATTGCTTATTGTACCCTATGACTATTATTAAGTGTTGTACCTGATGATTCTTGACTCTTGACAAATGTATCTTTTCTTTTATGTACACTGAGAGCATTTGCACCAAGATAAATTCGTGTGTCCAATCACACTTGGCCAATAAAATGAATTCTATTCTATTCTATTCTATTCTATTCTATTCTATTCTATTCTATTCTATTCTATTCTATTTTGAATTATTCTATTCTATTCTATTCTATTCTATTCTATTCTATTCTATTCCTGAATCTCTTCTATTGCTGATTCTCTTCTCTTCTGTTCTGTTCTATTCTATTCTATCTGCAAGGCTTGGCAATCTGAGACCACATACCTGTAACCCCCAATGTTTATGCAACTGTACCGGCTGCTTATTTGTCATCAAGCTGAATTCAAGGCCTTGGTTTTGACCAGCACTGAATACAAATGGCCTTTTCAGATTCTCTACTGAATTTGTAGGCATAATAATTGGATGGGCAATTCTTTGAATTGGTCCAGGAAAGGAGACACTTTTCAATCCCTTTTCGTGGTGACAATAGCATCTTTATGGGGAAAGCTTCATGAAATTCTCCCTTCGTATCTCCTGTGTAACTTAAGGAGCCAAGAATCCGTGGAAGATGAATTGTACGAATCACTGAACAATTTAAAGATGACATTTTCACATCTGTTATCTCTCTCTCTTCCTGATCCTGTTGTAACCAAGAAACACGATAATCCTGACTTCACCTATGGCAATTTTTCTTCTGTTTGCAAAGAATTTTTAAAGCACATTCTGCAAGATCCTATCTAAGTCGGTCATCGAGACCTGAGATTTAGTATTCCAAGTTTTTGGATAAATGCTAGAGCCCATCCCCAGAGAACTTCACTATATGTACCCTGGGTTGTGCTGTGCATAATATTTATGTGGTGCCTGGTTCTGTGTGACTTTTAGTTGTTAACTGGAGTATTCATGATTGGCTATTAAGTCGTTGGTTATTGTTTCCTTGTGCTGCTACGTTCTAAGTACTTGGTGAGCTGGTGGTAAATCAGCACTCCTGTTATAATTATTTATTTAGACTTGTTATTATTTATTTAGACTGTTGACTTAAAAGGGGCCCATTTCCCAGGTTCCAATAATTTCCCTGGCTATTTTTGTCCCTGCTTGGTCAACAATCTTAATAGCTGGGAAATAGAATGTGTGTCCCTGTTCGTTGCAGTATAACAACCAAGGGCTTATTACCCACCCCTCAACACTCCAATTAACAACTGAAAGTCACACACAACCAGGCACCACATAAATACCATGCACAGAACAGCTCAGTCCTGTGATGGAAAACCTATGGCACGCGTGCCACAGGTGGCACGCAGACCCATTTGTGCAGGCACGCGAGCCCCAGGCAAACTCATCTCACTGTGCATGCGTGTGCCTCCCAGCTGATTTTCGGCCTGTTTGAGGACTTTTTCTGCCTTCCAGAGGCTTGAGGGAAGCCTCTGCAGCCTTTGGAGGCTGAAAAACAGGCCCGTTTTGTCACTTCCTGTATTTCTGGAAATACCAGAAGTGACAAAACGGGCCCATTTTTTGGCCTCCAAAGGCTGCAGAGGCTTCCCTCAAGCCTCTGGGAGGCTGAAAAAGGCCTCAAATGGGCCAAAAAACAGCTGGGAAGCACATGCATGTGCAGTGCAGGTAAGGGGGTGGGGGATTGCGCGCTCATGCGCAGGAGGCGTGGGGGGGCGTGCATTGCCTTCTGGGGGCTGGCATGTGAGCGTGCATGCAATTTTTGGCACAGGAACCCAAAAAGGTTGGCCACCACTGGCTCAGTCCAGTGTTCCCTGAGGAGGGGCTCCAGCACATATCCGAAAGTTTGGAAGGCTAAATCTTTGGTCGCAGTGATTGACTCAGATTGAATCCTGCAACGTTACCCTGGGACATGTATATTTGCCTTCATTCATACAGCAAGTTCTGCTCCATCAGGATGTGTAAGAAATGGTAGAAAAATAATGCAGCCTGGCATCAGTTTTGACATGACTTTAAATGGGGCAACCAAAGGACGGCTGCCTCCTGCGCGAATAAGGTTGTGATTTGTGCAACCATTGCATGAAATGTTGCGTTGCAAGTATGGCTGCATAAAGTTGGACTTGTAGAATTTGTGGTCGCCTGTTGTTTTTCGCCAGCAGCAGGTGCGGATGGCTGAGGTCTCGGAGAATGAGGACTCAGATGAGGGGCCTGTGTGTGATGCATGGATGGGTCCAGGACCATCAGGGAGTGGAATGCTGTCTTCGGAGCTTGTGAAGGCTGGCAGCAGTGACGAAGAGGCCCCCAAGGAGCCTGTGCCCAGTGTGCATGCACGCAGGGCTGCTGGAAGGAAAGAGCAGCTGCAGCAGCACAGGCGACTCAGGAGTAAGGCTGCAAGGTAATGGCCCCTCCCTTAAGAGATAAAAGCCAGTTGAGAAACCGGAGTTCTTTGCAGGAAGCAAAGAAGTTCTTGCACTTCAAGCCTTGTGGAAGTTCAGATTATCTTGATTTGTGTTTGGAGACTTTTTGTTTTGAATATTTCTTGGCATCTTAATCTAGTGTTCTTGGCAGCCTTGCACAACCTTGGCAAGGCTCCTTCTTATCAGAGACAATTAGTTTTCATAGCCTTTTAACTGTGAATGAACGGAATTTGCAGAGAAGCATTAAAAGGTTTTGCTTTTACCTCTGTTTCGTGTTTGTTTCCTTGGAACAAGGTTTGGGTCAGAACATCGCATTCTCACATTTGGTATCTCAGCTGCGGGATGATGTCCTTTCGTTAATCACATTGATATTAGTTTTTGGTGAAAATTTTCTTCTTCTGTCAGGGCGTTTAATTAGGGAGTTACATATCACAGTAGAAAAGAGCTATATTGATGTTGACACTGATAAATTGTGCTTCCGGGTTCTTTCCTTTAGAAAATAATCTTAATAAAAATAATGAAAATGTACTGTAGTAGGAAGCAGATGGACTGCAAAGCAGAAATCCATGAGTTTTAGTTCCAATGATAGGATTTGGTGTCTAGGAGATTCTCAGTCATCCAGGTCATAGTTGTCCCAAAGATGCTTTGCTTTCATGAGGCAACTGGACTTTCTGGTTTTTCTTTGAAGACATTTCGCTTCTCATCTGAGAAGCTTCTTCAGCTCAGCAGCCTTCCCTCAACAGAGGGAGGGGGATATGACATCATCTATCTCCAGTCTACAACCCAGTTCTTTCAACAGCTCCAAGGAGGCTCCACACCCATTTGTGTGATCCTGAGGACACAGATAAACCTCCCAGTGGCCTCAACGACTCTCTAAAAGGAGGCAAATGACCAGCTGTCTGCAAGGAATATAAATCCTTCCATTTTCCACCATTTAGTCAGAGCTAAAGAAGCTCCTTGGATGAGAAGTGAAATGTCTTCAAAGAAAAATCAGAAAGTCCAGCTGCCCCTTGAAGAAGCCCTTTTGGGACAATGGAACTCGCTGTTTATTATTTGTTTATATCCTGCCTTTATTATTTTTAAACATAATTCAAAGTAGCAAACATACCTGATTCTCCTTCCTCCTCCTATTTTCGCCACAACAACAACCTGGGAAAATGAGTTGGGTTGAGAGACCGTGACTGGCCCAAAGTCACCCAGTTGGGTTTTATACCTAAGGTCAGGGCTCTGGCAGTTACCCCCCCCCCACATTTCAATCATGTGTCTTGAGCCAAAGTTCCAAAACTTCAAAAGGATTTATTGGGAGTTAACATGCTGGCACTGCCTGGGTGTAGCCAACTCTGAGACACAACATTTATTGTCACCCTTGGCCCTGGTTTTCCCCCACCCCGTGGGTGCATCATAATTCATATTCTCCAATGGGACACATCCATAGCCAAGAGTCATCATGCTCTCCAGTTAGAATTTTGCGTGGCAGAAACTTCGGTCACCTAGTTATTATCTTTGAAAACATTTATGGAATGCAGTTTTGGTTTTCAAGCGGCTGCACTGCTCCCCCCTCCCTTTTCTAAAAAGACCATAGAAATATTTTATGAGTTGACATAAGGCAGTACTAGAACTCACCATCTCCTGGTCTCATCGCACTCCTATCAGAAACACCAAGGTGCTTCCAGGTTGAAAGGATTAGCCTGTGACATCACCATTGCCCGGGGACAGCTAGCTGGAGGCTCCTTTCATGTCCCCCAGGAGCTGGAGCAGAGACCGGGAACTCACCCCATCCATGGCAACACTTAGGTCTCCAACATGGGCTTGCTAACCTCCAATCCGATGTCCTAATCACAAGAGCCACTTTGCTCCTTACCGTCTCCTGGTGATTGTCCCAATAAACACCCAGCTGACTTTCTTAGCTAAGCAAGACTAGAATTCACTGTCGCCTGATGATTGTCCCAAAGTCACCTTTAGCCTTTTATGTCCAAGGTGGGACTAGAACTCACTGTCTCCTGGTGATTGGCACAAATCACCCAGCCAGCTTTCATGCCTAAGGGGGGGACTAGAATTCACCATCTCCTAGCTTCTAGCTTGGTGCCTTAATCAAACGTTCGGTTTGCGTTAGGACAAAATAAAATATGTGGGTGGCACTCAGCTTACTCTTTGCCTTGATCTTTGGAGTTCCCTTGCAAAACTCTTTTCTTTGCTGATTTGATGGGCTTTTGTGGATTTTCATGGTGGAGCTAATCAGAGTTTTTACTGAAAGAGTTCAGAGTTATCCTGCAAGTTTCCATCTCTAAAATTGCAAACAAACAAACAAACAAACAAACAAACAAATAAATAAATGCTTATGTACAGAAATTGCAACAATTATTTGTCTGGAGGTTCTTACATTATTTGGAGCTTTGCCAAGTTGCTTTGCAAATTCTCTATGGTTGCTTTTCTGAAAGACTGAAGATGTTGTGTCTTGGGTAACCAATGGGGGATTACTGCCTCGTGATTGACTGAACTGCCTGCCTCTCGAGACAACACAATAATATTGTGCTTATAGCCTTAATAATTTAGAGAAAAATTACTCTTAGAATCTCCTTTCTCCTTTATTGGAATCATACTTCAACCAGGCGGAGAATAAGTTACGTACACGCAGGAAAAGAATTAGAGGTTCTCTATTATGCCAGATAAATGAGGGGACGCAGTGGCTCAGTGGCTAAGACGCTGAGCTTGTCGATCAGAAAGGTTGGCAGTTCAGCGGTTCGAATCCCTAGTGCCGCGTTACGGAGTGAGCTCCTGTTACTTGACCCAGCTTCTGCCAACCTAGCAGTTTGAACGCATGTGAAAAATGCAAGTAGAAAAATAGGGACCACTTTGTTGGGAAGGTAACAGCGTTCCATTCGCTGTCAGCATTTAGCCATGCCGGCCACATGACATCTTTGGACAGTGCTGGCTCTTCGGCTTTGTAACGGAGGGGAGCACCGGCCCCTAGAGCCAGAAACGACTAGCATGTATGTGCGAGGGGAACTTTTACCTTATTATACCAGAAATTTGGAAAATATGGTGCAAATGTTTAGACAGTTTTTGCTGTCTTTAAATGATTGCCACCCATTGGTTTTTCTCACTTTTCAAATAGAATTTCCATTTAATGTCACATTTCCTTTTTGGGGAGTATTGCAAGATTTTACACTCAAGCATAAAGCGTATAATACTTCTGGAAAAGTGAACGTCACAAGAATGTGACTTTTAAGAGTTTTCTTGAAGGCATGGAGACCACTGATACACATACTTAGGTTCAATTTTATCCTGGGAGAGTGGGGTTTCCAACTTTGGTAACCCTGGCAACTTTAATACCTATGGACTTCAACTCCCAAAATTCTCTAGCCAGCAGGTTGAGGAATTCTGGGAATTAGAGTCCGCATGTCTTAAAGTTGCCAAGTTTGCAAAACACTGCAATAAAGACTGTGTTATTATAGCAAAAGATAAGATGCTTGTAATTAGCTCATAACATTCATTCATTCATTCGTTCAATTGTTCATTCAGGAGTGGTACAGTGGCCTAGAGGTGGAGCGCTTACCTCACAATCAGGAGGCTGTGAGTTCGATCCTAAATAGAGAGAGATATTTCTCCTATATCTGCTGAACAAACCTCTGCATTGGCAACAGGAAGGGCATCCGGCCAATAAACACTCCACTAGCTCCATTCAGTTGCCCAGATTCTAACCCACAAGGGATTATGAGGTCATTAAAAGATGATGAGATGATCATTCATTCATTCATTCATTTTCCAAATCGCCCATCTCCCTTGAAGAGGGATTTAATTTTAAAACAACTCTATATTTGTCTCTATTTCTCATTTTGTTATCCTCTGTCTTAAGACAGGATTTTTTCACAGTGATACATTTATGTACTGTAAGTTCCCTGTAAGTTCCCTTAATTTTAGAATAAGAGTTTGATGTATCTTTTTCTATATGTATACCCAAAAGATTTGGAACTCATTCTTTTTAATTTCCTTTCTTTACTTTTTCCTTTCTTTTTCTTTTTGCATTTTTGTCTGACTTTTTCTTTCTTTTCTTTTCGTTCTTGGCTGTTTACTTACTTTTTTTTGAAATTCAACAAACTTATAAAAATGAAGATAAATGTAGAATTGTATGACGCATTTTATGTACTTTCTTGGAAAACAGTTTCACTAGTTTAACAAAATTTGGGGAGGAGGAAGATGTTAAATAATGAATCAGCATTCATTAGTGGAAGAAAACACTTTAAACATTTGGTGCTTGTTAGAAAACATCGAAAATATTTCTTTGGAAAAGAGAACTGTTTTCAGAAAGAAGTGGAAAAAAATATAACATGATTTATGGACTCTTACTTTTTAATAGGGTAAATGGTAGTGTTTGAAAATAGGAAAGAGAAAACAGTTGCTCTTAAGTGTTATATGGCTTTTTATATGGCAAGAATATATTTGGCAGAGTAGAACTAAAGTGAATTATTTATTGAAGTTCATATAAAATCTTGTCTCTAAAAACAGTTTTTGATTTTAATACCTGGAGTTTATATTTCTCAAAGTGAAAAACATTCAAACATTTGCTCGCTGTTTGTTCACTGAAACTTTAGAAGATCACAGCTAACACCAAGTTGTATCCTGATGGCTCAGTGATTACATTGTAGTATATTGCAGGCAACCTCTGCCCACAGCTTGGAGTTCGATCCTGTTGGGGCTCAAGGTTGACTCAGCCTTTCATCCTTTTGAGGTCGATAAAATGAGGACCCAGATTTTGGGGGGCAAAAGGCTTACTCTGTAAACTGTTTTGAGTGAGCTATAAAGTACTGTGAAGTGGTATATAAGTCTAAGTGCTATTGCTATTGTGTTTGTAAGAGCCAATGTAAGTGTCTAGATGACCCTTCCTCCATTTAATAAGATAATCTGATGGAGATATAGCTATCAGATCAGAGAACTTTTCCCTACTGGTGTGATGAAGATTGTTTTGAAACTTAAAACATAGGAGCACTTTTGCAAAACTTATTTTGGCTTAATAGAATTTCTGATTAAATCTTCTTCTTCTTCTTCTTCTTCTTCTTCTTCTTCTTCTTCTTCTTCTTCTTCTTCTTCTTCTTCCTCCTCCTCCTCCTCCTCTTCTTCTTCTTCCTCCTCTTTGATGTTGTCTCTCCCTCACTTTCAAAGGTCTATTCATGTTCTTTGGCCTTCTCTTTTTGTATATGCTTTGTGTGATACAGTATCCCAAGACATGGGATATATCAGCATTCTCTAAAAATTAAACTCTCATACAAAGTTAATCTTGACCTAAACAGCAAAAAAAAAAAAAACTGATTTGTTTTTGAGAGGCGGGACTCTAAATATTGAGAATGATAGAAAAATTAGAAGAATGCAATGGAATATCTCAGGGGAGGTCCGAGCTGGCTGGCTGGCTGCCTGCCCCAGTGACGAGGTACTATACTATTATGGCATTTTCATAAAGCAAGCAAACTACATTCAGTGTGATTAGATATCTAGGCTTGTACTGCAAAGATAACTATCGCTTGAGATCATCTCATCTTGCTGCATTGGCAGGAAGGTTGGTTCTCTGCCAGATGAAAAAGGAACACTAATCCCCAGGACTCTTCTGAACAAGGGGATGATTCTGTATTTTGGAAGACTAGACCTGATTGTTTAATTAATCATGTAAACATTTATACTCGGCTCTTCAGCTGTAAAGATTTCAGGCAGGGTTTATAGATTACTCAGAGAGACGGTAACTATTCCCAGGCTTATGTCCTTAAGAGACATGAAAGGAAAGGCGGAAAAAAAAGGTATAGTCTGGGCAAAGGAAGTAAAAATATTTATGCATCGATTCTTAAGAGACCGACAGAATATTTGTAGCTCAAGGTTGAATTGTGGGATCCTTGGCTTGTTTGCTCTCTTGCAGACATTTCATTACCAAACTAGACAACATCATCAGTGTTAGCACTGATCACCTGTTATCACCTAGCACTGAGGATGTTACCTAGTTTGGTGATCTGCAAGAAAGCAACCGAGCTCAGAGAACACAAAGGATGCATCCAGTTTTGGTCACCACATTATAAAAAAGATGTTGAGACTCTAGAAAAGGTGCAGAGAAGAGCAACCAGGATGATTAGGGGACTGGAGGCTAAAACATACAAAGAACAGTTACAGGAACTGGGCTTGCCTAGTCTAGTGAAGAGAAGGACCAGGGGAGACAGGAGAGCAGTCTTCTAATATTTGAGTGGCTGCCACAGAGAGGAAGGGGGTCAAGCTATTTTCTAAGGCACCCGAAGGCCAGACAAGGAATAATGGATGGAAACTGAAGAAGGAGAGATTCAACCTGGAAATAAGGAGAAACTTTGTGACAGTGAGAACAATCAACTGATGGAACAGAAGTTGCCCTCGGAAGTTGTGGGAGCTCCATCTGTTGACACCTTCAAGAAGAGATTGGACTGCCATTTGTCAGAAATGGTGTACGGTCTCTCGTTTGGGTGGGGGGTTGGACTAGATGACCTATAAGGTCCCTTCCAACTCCGATTATCTGTTATCTGATGCCACAATTCTTAAAATAATCTGATTTTTTGAAAGGACTGTTGCCATTTTTTGTCACATGCCAAATAAAGTAAAGCTAAAGGTTCCCCTCGCACAAACATGCTCATCGTTTCCAGCTCTAGGGGGCGGTGCTCATCTCCGTTACAAAGCCAAAGGGCCTGGGCTTGTCAACTTTACAAACTCAATGTAAACTTTTACGAACTCAACGTAAACCGCTCCAAACCCGATTGCAGAAAGTAGGACTTCAGCAACAGAGTGGTCAATGCCTGGAATGCACTACCTGACTCTGTTGTTACATCCTCTAACCCCCACTCCTTTAACCTCAAACTATCCGCTGTTGACCTCACCCCATTCCTAAGAGGTCTGTAAGGGGCGTGCATAAGTGCACCATCGTGCCTCCCGTCCCTGTCCTATTGTCCCCATTTATTTGTACCGATTTCCTTTATTCTTACTCACGTTTATACTTATGCCTATTATCTTGTAAGCGATTGAGAAATATTTAAATAAATAAATAAATAAATAAATAGGAAGACCCAAGCGCTGCGTGATGGTACGAGCTCCTGTTGCTTACTGCCTACCTGTTGCTCCTGCCTACCTAGCAGTTAGAAGAGAAGAGAAGAGAATACTTTATTGCCAAATGTGATTGAACATACAAGGAATTTGTCTTGGTGTAACTACTCTCAGGATATATAAAAGAAAAGATACATACAGTCGAGACTCATAAGATACGACACTTAATGATAGTCATAGGGTACAATAAGCAATCAAATCATACTAGGAAACAGTCAATATAACAGTCAACTGTTTGAAAGCATGCCAATGCAAGTAGATGAATAGGTACCACTTTGGTGGGAAGATAATAGCATTCCGTGCCCCTTCGGCGTATAGTCATGCTGGCTGCATGACCATGGAAATTGTCTTCAGACAATGCTGGTTAGTAAATGGAGATGAGCTCTGCCCCCTAGAGTTGGGTAGAATAGGAGAAAGGAAACATTTACCTTTTAAAAAGAAATCAAATAATTAATAAATGAATCCTCACTTCTTTATTTATTAATTAAATTTGTACGCCGCCCATCCCGCTATCAAGCAACTCCAGGTGGCTTCCGATACCCATAACTAACAAAGTAAAACAATTACAGGATTAAAACATGAAAACACTGGGCACTACAGCATTAAAATTAACTTTAAAGCAGGTGGAAAAAAAAACACAATACGAAACAAGGCATAGGGATGGAGGTGAGATTTTCTGCTAATCTAGTCACCACCTCTAAAATGTGATGCTCCCATTGGGATTCCAAGCCAGTTGGCAGAGTTCTGCTTCTGGAATGTTTAAATGCTTTTAAAATAATTATTATAAAATGGTTTTAGGTAATGATTGATTTACAGTTAGTCCTTGACTTACAGCAGTTTGAAGTTACAGCGGCACTGAAAAAAGTGACCTATGACCATTGTTCATGCTTATGACCATTGCAGTATCCCTGTGACCACATGATTTACATTCAGATGCTTGGCAACTGACTCACATTTATGATGGTTGCAGTGTCCCCGTGATCCCCTTTTGCGACCTCCTGACAAGCAAAGTCAATGGGGAAACCAGATTCATTTAACAACCATGTTATTCATATAACGGCTGCAGTGATTCACTTAACAAATGTGGCAGGGAGAGTTGTAAAATGGGACAAAACTCAAAACTTAACCAATTTCTCACTAAGCCACATAAGTCCTGGGCTCAACTGTGGTTGTTAAATTGAAGACTACCTGTATTTGTTTTATGGCTTTATTGGAGCATTGTACACCACTGTCACTTTTGGTTAGGTGGGCGAATTGTGTATATTTGATGAATGAGGGAAGGAAGGGAGGAAGGAAGGAAGGAAGGAAGGAGGGAGGGAGGGAGGAGGAGGAAGGAAGGGAAGGAAAGGAAAGGAAAGAAGGAAAGAAGGAAAGAAGGAAAGAAGGAAAGGAAGATAGGAAGGAAGGAAAGGAAGGAGGGAAGGAAGGAAAGGAAGGAAAGGAGGAAAGGAAG